>PNEQ01129351.1:0-27412 GCA_003012365.1 Medauroidea extradentata
CTAGAAAAAGTGATGCAATCCAAGATGGCGACCGACGACCGGAAGTGATGCAATCCAAGATGGCGACTGCAAAGGTCAGGGTCATCCAAGATGGCGGACGGGATCCAAGATGGCGGCCGGGTGACGTCATCCGGCGGCCGCGGCTCCGGCTCCGCAACCCCCACCCCCTTGCGCTCGGACATACATTTTACATCTACTCGCATGGACGTTTAAGATTTGTTTATACAATCATTTTTCACATATTCAGATAAAATGTATCGTAGTGATTATCAGTATCCACATTTTCGTGCAAGCTATATTTTGACAATAGTAACCTATGAATATTGTCCTTCGTATAAATAAAGTACTAACAAGACGTACGGAATAAAATCGTGAGGTGCGGTTGAGCGTCAAGGTCATATGTCATCATGAGATATATTTACCGCGTCGTTCTGTAAGAGTGACTATTCAATGTTTGTGATGGTTGTAGCTCATGGTTAGGTAACTATTTAGTGAGGCAGGTGGTACGGCCGTCTAGTAGAAAGTTAAGTTATCAGAGACGTACAGACTGTAAACGAGGAAAAAATCGGCCAGAATCCCTTAGAGTGATTTCGAAAAAGAAAAAAGAAAAAAAAAACATTGAAAATAAGTAAGCCTGGAACGGGAATAAAACACGGGTTCTCCACGACGCAAGTCCAGTGCTTTACCACTGTGCTACCTTGCTAGGCAACACTTGGTATAGGTGGTTCACTTTAAAGTGAACACTACCCAACACCTATCGTAATAAAACGTGTATTTATTGGGGCTTTGTAAGTAAAGTTTTGATAGTTGTGATATGTTTACACGAGTTTTTAATTACATGGAAGTTTTAGTATTTAAAATAGTAAAGATGTAGGCATAATGACTCACAGATAATTTTAAGCAGGGCTAAGTTTATCCTGAACAGCCTATAGCTATAAGTGAGACTGGGGTTATCCAAGAGATATATTTCTAGCAGACTGGAAAGTCTAAAAAAGTACGGAATGACAAATAAGATTACTTTACAAACTTTCTAGCTGATTTACATACTTATTACTCTGAATATTAATGTTTTTAATACACCTAAAGTCGTATACTTGCACATATTCAATAAACACTTCAGTTGAAACATTTCTGTTGCTGTAGTTATAGAGATGGTGATTATTCGTAAGGAAAGTTGACTGTTTGCTAGACTTCAGTGTAATGTCCCAATGCTTTTCTTTCATTAGTGTTAGGGTCTATTTGACTGGGCAAATGCTATCTTGTACGCTACGACTGAATGCTTGTAATTCTTATACGGGTGCTCGGGAATGAACGATCGTAAATCACGAGGGTGGTAGACAACGTGAAAAGAAACAATATTTGTTGGAGAACATTTGTCCGGAAATATCACCTGGAATTACGGATCAGGTTAGATGAAGGGAGGAGGGAGGATCACACACATGTGCCTACAGACAGAAGCGACCTAGTGTACAGGCCGCTGTGCAGCACAGTTGATGGTGTGAATTAGTGCAGAGTTGACGGTTGAAAGTATAATGCGCGCGGTATTGCGATAACGGACTTTGCGAACATTAACAGCATGCCACAATGGACGTTCACAGACATGACTGATATGCACTTGGTGTATGGAGAGGCAAGAGGAAATGCAGCAGAATCAGTCCGCATTTATCAAGAGCGCTATCCTAACAGACGTGTACCATAAAGAACGACGTTCATACGTATCGACCAAAGGCTGCGTCGTAAGACTGGAAGTATGATTCCACGAATGGTTGACGTCGGTGCCAGGCGAACTGCGAGAACGCCACGTTTCGAGGAACATGTCCTGCAGCATGTGGCCGAACACACATCAGTCAGCACTCGGGCCATAGGCATAGCGCACAACATGGGCGTTAGTCACAACTCCGTGTGGCAGGTTTTCCACGAACAGCTGTTGCATCTTTACCATCGTCAAGAAGTGCAGGCGTTGGAGCCAGCAGACTTCCCAAACCGAGTTGCGCTTTGTCAGTGATTTATCACACAACAAACCGAAAACCCTCACTTCAGTGAAACAATGTTGTCGTGCGACGAGGCAATGTTTACACGTGACGGTATGTTTAACAGCAGGAAACAGCCACGTGCGGAGTGACTAGAATCGGCACGCAACGCATATCGCAGCTCACCAGTGGCGGTTTCAAGTAAACGTGTCGGTAGTGAATGTTCACAACACCTTAATTGGGCCACATGTCCTATCCCAACGACTCAACGGTAATGCGTACCTCAATTTTTTGCAACACATCGTCCCGGATTTGCTAGATAATGTGCCACCCGTCAGGTTCGACATCTGATTTCTGCATGACGGTCCCCCAGGCCACTACACACGTGCGCGACACCTGAACGCCACCTTTCCTGAACAGTGGTTTGGAAGCGGTGGTCCAGTCACCTGGCCCCCTCGTTCGCCGGACCTAAACCCTCTAGATTATTTTATGAGCTGCCACATTAAGAGTCAAGTGTACGTGACGCCGGTTGAGACAGAGTTGGACGTACTACAACAACGTATTACGGTGGCTTGCGAACGGCTGCATGAGGCACAAGGGTTTCAAAGAGTACGAGACAACATGCTTCGGCGCTGCACCGCCTGCGTTGAGGTAGGAGGGCGGAATTTCGGACATCTGTTGGGAATAGCCTATGTGCCTTGTTCGACACGCGTACTCTGCGCATGCGCCGAAAAACCTGCCACCGGCACTTGTCATGTTATTTTGTTTTTAATTTGGCTGCTATCGTTCACCCTCCCTCCCAGTCACTGGACTGGCGCCTCGGAGCGCGCGCTATTCAAATTTACGCACCTTAGAAAGGTGCTATTTCCGGACAAATGTTCTCCAACAGATAATGTTTCACGTTGTCTACCACTCATGTGATTTACGACCCTTCATTCCCAAACATTCTGTATAAACAATTATACCGTGCGACATAACCATCGTCCAACTACACAAGCCGCATACGCTACTTTGGTTTGGAGAATATGTTGGCAGAGAACATTCTCGTGATTGTCCGTCATCCCTATTTATAATAATAGCCTAGACCTCCACGAACATGAGGAGGAAGTACAGTTTTTAACCGACTTAAAAAAAAGGAGGTGGTTATCAATTCGGTTGTATTTTTTTTTTTTTTTTTTTTTTTTATGTTTGTTACCTCAGAACTCCGTCATTTATAAACCGATTAGGAAAATGTTTTTGTTGGAAAGGGGATATTTTCAAGGGGGTCCTATTTTAAAATGTCTTTGGCATTGAACCTTGGATTTCGAAGATACTTAGAATACAATCGATTTATTAGGACAGTAATATACAATTATTGTTATTTTTGAAGTCAAGCTTTTAAGAAATTTTAAAATTGACAAAATGTATTTAAAGTAATCTTAATTCAATAATGTAACAATACCTAATTAAACCAATTTACAAATGAACACAACTGCTAAAGCAACACCTTAATTACAAATAAACCTTAATAAACCAATTTACAAAAATAAACAAAACAGGGACTTCAAAGCAACACCTCAAAAATCTATTGACAAATGAACACAGATGTCGTGTAAAACAAATCTAAATACCTTAAGGCGATTCTAAGCATCAAGAAAGCACAATGGAACACAATTAGAGAAAACTTATGGCATACAAACGCACCGAAAATTAGATTATCGGACACAACTGTCGACGGCGTCTGCCCACGTTCGTGTCGCTCACTGAAGGTGCTGCCCTCCCAGCCCTGCCGTATACGCCCGCTGCTGCGCCCTGTGCTGTTCAACGCCGCGCGGCTGCTGTCTTTGTGCCGATTAAGAAATGCTTAGTTGTAATCAACGTTCAATTTCATTAAATTAGATGCGTACCTACGAAATCCATACTGGTAGCTTATGATTTATTCCTCATTTGAACGCTTTTAAGGCCATACTCTCTTGTTTCTACTGTTTTGAGTTCATTTATTTTAAGCTTAAACGAGAGCACATCCAAAATATCTGTTTGGTAGTTTCGTTCAAAATGGTTTTAACCATATTTGTTAGTTTTTTAAAGGCAGTTTATACTGTGGTTTTAGCTAATTATGTAAGTAACGACATTTATGTTAATTGACTAAGTCGAAACCGTATAATTTCTTGTCTTAAATTTATATATATATATATATATATATATATATATATATATATATATATATATATATATATATCACGGAGAAAAACATTTCAAATAAAACTACCAAACACGTTTGAGATATCTGCTCTCGTTTAAGTTAAAAAAAAATAGTGTCGCAAAACAGTAGAAATTGCCTTAACATGGCGCAGTCATCTATGTTTAGGGACCCTTGTTTTTCGCGAAAAGAATTTTGACTCCCTTTGTTTCCGTACCTTACGTGCACATCTGAAGTTCTGATTTGTGGTCAGCGACTGGATATTTTAACTGTCACGAGCCTCGAGATTCTACCGGCAAATCACTGACGTGTGGTGTTGCAGGAAAGTTTTTGTAATGGGCTCAGTCAAATGAGGTACGGCTCTTCACACAGACACGCTGCCAATAACCATGAAGCATAGCTGTAGATATGCACGTAAGACACTGAAACAAATATTAAGGCAATATTCTTTTCGCGAAAAAACAGGTTCTCTATCTATGATTCAATAACCCTATACCCACAACAGGAGGAGGCCTGTATTGACTGTGGTGTGTTGCAAAGACAGCGGCAAATGAGCAGTCGACGAACAGCGGCGACAGCTACACAGGACCGTGAAGTCTACACTACAGGCTACTGAACTCGCGATATTTCCAGCACGTACTCTAGGGAAAGCGTGCATGGCGTCATTAGTTCCGGCCTTCTCCGCGAGGTTGGCTAGCAGAGCTAGTAGCGGCCAGCAGCCGTCATTACACTTGTATTTTTACTATACGACACTTTCAACGTAACAACTGTCAAGTTGGCTTCACCTTACTGAAACATCCCGAGTGATATCAAGTATCTCACGTGTATGTTCATGTGTTTTAACTCGCCGTGATGCACTGTTAAACATTTCCGTGAATTTCCGGGTAATTATTCGGAAATGGCTGTTTAATTAACGGAAACATTATTTTGTCACACACTTAAACATAATTTCTTTTCATTAATTAAACATATTTAAAACTCCGAGAAGAAGCAAAATAATAACCGTACGCATTGTTGTGCCTGCATCCTAAAGAGGTCTCTCTCATAAATACACGAGTTTCCATAAGTGCAGCTAGTTACCTACCGTAAATTAACGGACACTTAAGGTGAATTGTTTACCAGCACTTCTCCGTAAAGTAACAGAACTTATTTTTAACAGTGCCACTTATGTTTGTGAGAGTTTTCAGCAACTGTTGTTTAGTACTCCTTAGTAACATACTAAAAAAATTCCACTTGCATTTGGTACCACTTGAAATACGTTCACGTACAACGTTTTAATTTTTAACGGAACTGTATCGTTAATAAACGGAAATAGTGTCCGTAAAAATAAAACATGGTAATGCCTATAGTTAGGGACTAGAAAATTTCGCGAATTCAATGACCTGTAGGCTAGAATTCATTGTACTTTGCATACGCTAGGCCAGTCTATTCGTTCATTGTTTGCTATTCCACTGAGTAGCAGCTAGTATACAAATAGTCGGGGCTTGAGTATGTAGAGTACAATGGATTCTAGCATACAGGTAATTGAATTCGCGAAATTTTCCAGTCCCTACCTATAGTAAATATACATTACGGAATCATACGTAATATGTAGAGGTACGTCGATTTCGCGGATTAATCTGGCAACAGCCTAGACTTGTCAGTCCTATACACCCACTGGCCACAATCGGTTATCTATTGGCTTATAACCATACAAGCAGGTAGCAAGCGATGCACTTCGCATTATTTCCTTATTTACTACTGGCTTGCAGTAGTCAAACGCGTTTCGTAACAGCCGCCAGTAAGTCACAGACATGACAGTGAAGTATACATAATTGGCGTTCAACCTGACCTGGAATGTATCTGCGAAATTTACGTACCTCTAGTAATATGTCCATAGGTCTGCGGGCACTTGCACGGAAAAAAATCGTAAATTTATGGGTCAGAGAGCTGTAAATATTACTGATATAGGATTATTAAGAAACTATAGTAAAGCAAAAAAATAACCCCCTTAATATAAAAATGGGCTCTATATAGTAATTGACATGCATTTTATTGAGTTTATATCATTATACTAGTAACCACAGACATATATTCCATGGATTTATTCAAGTTTAGTATCGAATTTCGTTATTTGTGCAGTTGCAGGTGAAACATTTTAATTCTAAAATATTATATAACACAAAATGTGGTATTTACAGCTTGCCGCGGAACAGGCGATCCGACAGAAATCAGCGCCCTTATAACTACGCCGTAGTCGTTTCTCAAGAGTTTAGGGTAAACAACGAGTAGGTTATGACTCTAGAAATTCTTAATCGGACTTAACCTGTATTTAAGAAAAATAAACTGTTGATGAACTGCAGGCAGGTGGCAAATATCCACATGGGTAGATACATGAAAAATTCGCGTTATTTTCTGCCAGCAAACTATAAAACAAACGATTGTAGGCTTGCTCGACGCCTCCCATTGGTCGACAATTTCGTCGTCTGGCCAATAAATGTAAGTTGAGGGTAGGATGGCAAACCTTCTACAAAGCAGTCGCACACGTAACTGGCATCACACGGAGGCCCGTGGTCAATGTAATTACAGGGTCCACACACACTGGTACGTATATGGCAGTGGATTCTAGTGTGTCACCAAATAATAATGTAAATTTTGCAGGTCGCTACTAATGAGTATAAATAAAATCGGAAATGCATGAAGGGAGGAAAGTAAGTCGTTAGAAACGGAACCATCAGTTTAAACAGACAGGAGAATTAAAAGGATTGACCATGGCCCTGTAGATAGCAACCATCCCAACATTCGCCACAAGTCATTAAAAAAAAAAAAAAAAAAAAAAAAAAAAAAAAAAAAAAAAAAAAAAAACGCGGAAAGTCTAAATCAAGATCGGTGGATCGGGAATCAAACTTGGTGTATTCCGGAATACGGATCAAACGTTTTACTATCATTGCTCCATCTCTCGGGAGAAGTAAAGGAGGAATGGACGACTTGAAGTACACGCCCCCTGACGTCACCGCAGAGGAAAAGTACTGTGGGAAACAAAGCTTGTTTACAAACATGCTGATTTGTTAGTTAGTAATTGCAGAAAGTAAAAATGTTGCGCATTCATGGATTTGCACGCAAGGGTAAAAAATATTAGTTTTAATTTCATGGTTAAGATGAGCAAATACATAAGATTAATGTTTAGCTGAAAAAACTGCAAATTCCAAACAAATAATCAATTTTCTTGACGTGGGTACATCTCATCCGGGACATGTGAAGCCAAACAGCTAAATGAAGGTTATGTTCGGCTGCGGTATCCATGGAGATAGGAATTGTTTCCCACACCTGACTGAAGCTCCGCCTCTTTTCAAGTCGTCCATTGGTGTAAGTGGTTGGAGATAAACTGAGCAGTTTTGTAAACCTAGTAACTTTTTTCTTTCAGTTAATATATATTTTCCAGACTTTTTTTTTAAATACAAACAAATCACCCTACCTACCAATCAAATTGTATAGATCGTACTGTACTCATAAGTTAGCATCTAAGGTTACAATAAATTATATATTTTAATACTTCTTCTAGACGAGGTGGTTGTCAGAAGTGGTCACTTTATCGTGAGCCACGTATAGAAGGATTATTCGTGGACTTGCAGTCAGCACACCATAGCGAGCTGGGCTTGCTTGTTCTCTGGCAGATCATAGGCCAGACTTTCACAATGGAGGCGGGGCGGACGTTGCCGGTGGCCGTCTGATGTTCTCATTTTTTCTTTCTCCCTATATCTCTCCCCACATTCCGTGCCATGCCGGCGAGTACCGGTTAACAACAGTTTCGTTACACGGCTGTTGTCACCGCCCTGGGGCGATGGTTTATCAACAGGCAAGTCGACGCCATATTATTGTTTATTTACAGAAATTATTAGTCTCATTCATAAATTGGCATAACCATATACGTATAATAATTGGTTTTGTCAATCAATTTCATTACTTTACAAACAAAGAACTCATAATTTGTTTCAGTATATTAATGCGACTAACGACATCCATAATAATAATAATAATAATAATAATAACAATATAGTAATTTACTTTATTCATAATGGAAAAACCCAGCGAAATTAAACTCTTGGCCAGTGTGTCATGTAGCAAACTATGTAAAGTAATTTCAAACTCTAGAGTTCCGTTTATGTTTTCTTTGACATTGTAGGCTTGTACACCTTCCGAATGACAACATTGCATGGAGAGACCATAAATTTTTTAAGTCCACAGTGAGTTATTGTATAAGAATGTGGATTTCTGAGGCCATGTTAGGTCTCTGGAGTAGTCACTTTATTTTATAGATAACTGCAGTAGTTGCTCATTTTATTAAGTTTTTTTTATTTTAAGAGAGTTTTATGTAGCCTATCGTCGTCAGCGAGGTCATTGTAGTCTCTTACACACAACTTTACAAAAAGGACAGGAACTGCGAGATGAATTGATCATGGCTAAGATGGCCAAATTTTGCGAATTCAATGATCTGCATGTTAGAATCAAATATCCAATGCATACTCAATTCCCGATCATTTATCCACTAGTTGTTACTCAGTGGAACAGCAGACAATGAACGAATAGACAGGGCTTGAGTATGCATAGAATATTTGATTCTAACATGCAGGACATTGAATTCGCGAAATTTCACCATCTCTAGTACGTTTAGGAACCGTCCCACCATTCGCCTGAAGCGATTTCGGGAAAAATTGGAAACCGAAATCGGACTCATTTATTAAATGTTCTTGATGAACTTTCTATAAAAAAATTTCTTTTAACGAAATTCCCATACAACTTACAAATAAGTCTAATATTGACTAAACTGACTGCGCCTTATATGTACTTAAAATTCAGGGATGCGTTGAATGGTTTGGGGAAGTCGACAAAAATGTTTTGTGAATAGAATATTTGTCAAAAAATATTGTAAACATTCAACATATGTTTATATTTAAATCGCATATACTAAAAAAATATTATGTTGAACACTCCGAATTATAGCAAACCACATTTTAGTCTCTATAATATATTGGCCCTGTTACATCACCCGTTCTGTTTAAATATTATTGATTCGTTAAATAAGTTGAACACGTATTGGTCAGCCAAATATTTTCCATCGCAGAAAAAATTCGTACGTTAGATTATCATAAACAATTAAGATTTTATGCGAAATTAGTTTATGGTTCCCACACTTCAGTGGTACTAAAATAAATACTGAGCCTTTAGAAACAAAACAAAAATCACACAACGTTTGTATTAGCTTCGTCGTATTCAGGGGCCGCAGCAGCTATGACGCTCACCAAGGTGAACCGGGTTCGATTCCCGGCGGGCTCAGTTCGCCGAATGATGCCATTGGTCAGCAGGTTTATCGGGGATCTCCCGTTTCCCCTGCTCCTTCATTCCGGCGTTGCTCCGTACTTACATATTATCACTCTTCATCCCCGCTGAAACCTCGCTGTTAAGAGCTAACCAGAATCGTTTCACTTGGGTTTATTAAACATGTAGATTCGCTGTGCAAAATTAGTTTCATTCAACTGGTAGTGACGTCGGACTATGTGATCATATTTTCATTCCGCTGGTATAGCTACACCAGTATGAGTACATGCAGCTGAAATTACGCCTACTCTGCAGGCTGTAGCTAGCGTAGTGTAATGAAAAGTATAGCACAGTTTAGGTAAATTAACGGGTTTTATCGTTCGTCAAAGAAGTTATATTTGTTAGTGATGACTAGAGCCACAATTTTGTCGCGAAAATATTTTTGAACCATTTTGTTTCAGTGCCTTACATGCATATCGGCAGCTGTGCGTTATGGTTATTGGCAGCGTGTGTTTGTTCAAAACGTCTCTGAGTTGAATGCACCCATCAGAATGTTATTGTGACACCAACGTCTGTGATTGGCCAGTAGAACACCAAGACAAGCGAGAGTTAAAACATCCAATCACAATGAAGGAGTTGCAAATGAGCACTTAAGGCAGTTGTCACCAAACAGCACAAACATCTTTTTGCCATAAAATCGTGTCTCTAATGATGAGATTAAATTTTGTAGTATTATATTCGATAACCGTGGGCAGAGATTAGTGACACAAAACAGTCAAATCAAAAAGATATTCAGGTATACAAGAGCGAACTATGTGTAATATAATTTTAAAACTTATTTCAGAGTTATGTTTCTTATTTTTATTGGGCATTACGTCTCGTTAAAATCCAGGTCCAAAATTGTAATGTTCAAAGTCATTTAATAATGTCAGATGTTTTAGTGACATTGGGATACTTCAAATCTATATTCGTTAGCACTATGTTAGATAAATATGTGGCTTGTGAAGCGATGAGCTTAAGTCGTGACAAATAGTTTATAACAGGTTTTTGTGTGATAAATGCAAGTTATAATGTCTTAGTACTATTAAAAATATGTTACAAGTAACGTAGAATGAAAATATTTACTTTTGCTTTCGTAAAAATAAAGAACGAATGTCACTAATTGTAATGGGTCGTTTGAAAATGCCGCTGGGTCGAGGTGGCAGCTACAAAATAATAATTTCTTTTAAATATGCCGGTTGAACGACATCAGAACATGGCGTGGCTATCCTACATTCCACCAGCTACACCGTCGGTGGTTGAACTAAACGAATATATTGTTATAGTATTTGCATTGTGTTGCATTCCCCTCGGTAGTTATTATTCGACTTCTATCCCAACTTCTGTAGATTATGGTAGGGATGAACATTTAATACTAATATGCAGGTCAGCGGCTTCATTCTGCACGTTTGAAAAAGTCGACTGTACAGAATAAAATGTTATTTTTTCTCTTAAAAAATTTGTATATAAATTAACAGAAATATTAGTTGCACTAAGTATTGCAAACAAGAATTTTTAGCCGAGTGTGCTGAATGTATACTTACTATATTACTGTGATTGTGTTGTGTAGTGTGACTGTCTTTTCTTTGTATACTCATCTTGTAGGTAATTCTTAATTCCCGTTAACACAGTTCTTCCAAAACACGTCGATTTATACTTGCATTTAGAAAACTGAAGTTGTTGGTCGTATTTCTCCTCCTATTATAAGAAGCAGCCGTGCCTAAATTTCTAAGTTGCTTGCCTGAATGATTTGTGGTGAAAGAAGCGAAAAGTCGAATTGTGACACTTTGTGAGGAATCCCGCTGAGGACAAAGAAAGAAACCGCTAGAAGCGTATCGAACGCGAAGTCGCGAAACCGTAAAGACATTATTTTTCTGCAGAGGGGACAGTAAACAAATAGAGGAAAGTGAAAACAGCAGAGTTGTTTTTTGTGCGCGCAGCAGTGGAAGGCAAGCAATTATGTCCGTATAACGATATTATTTGCGAAAGTGTGTAAAATGGCCGGTCGCGCATGGGCGCGCGCCGATGAGGCGGTAATCGTCGTAGTCGGCGGCGGCGAGTAGCGAAGTGTGGGTGGGAATCCTCGGTCGCGTCATTCGTGCGCCAACCACCGACTGCTGTACGTGAGAGAGAGCTGTGGCGACCGTGGGACCACCACCCCCCACCTCGCCTGCACGCTGCCTCATCGCTGCTGGACATGGCAAGCTCAGCCGCTGTACTAGGGCAGCTTATCTTAGTCACGTGACTAGGTTTTGTCCACCACTAGCATTTTACGAACATCTCGAATACTATTCAGGGCTTTAAGAAGGCGGCAACAAATAAAAATACATAATTTATACCTGTTAAACATTTTACGCTTTGTTTATGCGGTATTCTATTTATAATTATATACAATATTCGTTTAGTGCTTTGGAGAACCAAGGAGGCTAAATATAGTACTGCCATGATTTTTTTTTTCATCAAACTAAAGTGGTTAGAAAAAGTTTGCAGTTCATCACCAAGTTTCACTTAACTTACACATTTAGCACCACTTACTAACTTACATAATTTTCCTGTAATACTTTAAACAAACGAGCGGTAGTAGTTCAACTTTAAAGGAATTTATTCTTCGTAGAAGTCATTTTCACCATTATTAATATACAAATATGTGTAGTAGGTTCTTTCTATATAAATTTACTCGAACTCAATATCCACGAAATTTTAATACATTTTATCCCGAAGAAAATTATGTAAGAATTCATTATTTAATGTGGAGTAAAATTGTTTATGTATCGCAACATTACGAGTGTGGAGGAAAATTAGTTAACCATTAAAATTAACCTCACTTCGTTTCAAGACGTATCAATTCTTGGAAATAAATTTCAGTTTTTTTTTTAATTTCATGTTTTAATTGAAAGTGTGTTGAAAAGAACTAAAACGAGTTTTCACAGAATCGCCACTTTTTAGGCCCTATAGAGGAAAAAACCCTTGCCTTGCTCTCGGCCAGGTTAAGGTTAATTATACTACATGTTGGAAAGAAAAAGTGTTTTCTTAAGGGATAGTTTTGCAGAGGGAAAATTTCTGACACTAGTTTCACTACTATCGCTAAGGTACCAGAAAAACACGAAACCGTAGTAAAATTAAATTTAAATAGGCTTGGAAGTAACACACTTAAATTACCTTAATTTTAAATTTAAAAGAAACCAATTTCGCGTTTTAAATGATCTCCTTAATGTAACGTAAAATTCAGGAAAGCTCTATGATTAGTCAGTTTATACCCCTTACCGATACCAGCGCTCAAGCGGCAGGAATGTTCCCTGTGACAAACTTTCAAACTTGATCATTCTAACCTGCAGTAGAATTAAGCTTCACCAGAGTAAGTGAGGAGTTAATGGAGAGGTTGCCATGTGAACTTTCAAACATGGGTAAATACCACTACGGCTACGTTTTGAACACCTTATACCGAAATTTTCGCTTATAGACTGTTCACGATAAGGTGAGCACTGTTTAAATTTTTCTTTTAGCCATTTTGCAATCATCTCAACTAGTTTTAGTACGAAAACTTCATTGAAGCTATAAACCAGTGCAAACGTTTCACTACTACCAAAACTGAACATATTTGGCCCAAATAAAAAAACAGCTTTCTGACATTATATGTGTTGGAGTGTGCTTATTACTGGCTCATGAGCAAATGTTATTACTACGTTAATTAGCAGTTATCAAGTCCCCACCCATATAGGTTTTGTAGTGTTATGATATTATTTCTATCAATAGACAGCTTTTAGTATGTAAAACAATTTTTAGAACTGCAGTTACAAGTCGAACATTACTATTCAAAACATTTTATCTACTTATTGCGACGAAGTTCGAGTTCACAGTCAACAATTCTGATTGCATAATTATCTCGTAATTGGTAGTTAAAATATAGTTTTGCTACAAGAAAATTGCACAGTTAGTACCTGTTCACGCAAGTTTTATTTTTACGCGAATTCTGAAATGAAGATCTCAGAGACTGCTTATTTAGTATTACGTTCTAAGGAGAATGTTAAAATATATTGATAATATTTCACTGCAAAATTTACTATAAATAATCATAGATTATTTTTGGCATCGTACATGTGGAGAGACCAAACAAACTGAGCTAAAAGTGAATCTTATTCGGTAGGCTAATGGTAAATATATCTACCTATGACTTACTGCTTTATATCTTACGACGGTATTTAGTCTTATAGTTACTGCAGTATATATCTATAGCTCAAGTTTTAACCTGCTGATAGAAGAAAAGTAGGTACTTAAGGGGAATCGTGCAATACGTCTTATCTTTACAAACACTTTATCACTGCTAGATTTTCGAAAAGATTGTTCTTCACAGAAAGAAAGTTATTGTTGTAGGTAGAATATAAAATTATGTTAAAATAGGGACAACATTCAGGTGTGGTTGTTGGAGAACGTTCCAACAACGATGTACTCTGAAGAAGGAGAGAAACTCTTTCTTTCTTCTACAGAATAGTTTGTTACTTCTACAGAATTTTGCTACACCAATGCTTTACTTTCAGTGCTAGTACTTCAAATAATAGTCTCCAGCACCTTTTTACATTATTTATTTACACTTTGGTTTCTACCTTAAAGAAATAAATACGGTAATATTAATTATCTTCTAGTAAAAGTCATTCATTTTCCAGTGTCTATGTGTGTGAACGCAAATCCCTAGCAACTCGTGTAACTTTTCATCACCGACTATCCTCAAAGTTCATTCTCTTCTAGTGTGGCTATTAACTTTTAAAATTTCTATTCCCGGAATATACGTATGTTCAAAATGAACACATTTCAGTGTGTTATATTTCATTTCTGTGACATATCTCAGGAAACGTTCGCCCAATTTCGACAAATAATAAAAATCAATGCCAGCAACAATAAAATGCATTAATTTTGATAGCCTATTTCTGGGATAGCGAACCTGAAGATAAAAGGCGTTTACATAACGTATTAGAAATATCTCGACCAATTCTATCACGTTTGCATTTAAGCTCGTGGTCTGTGGTGTGATAAACGCGAGTCGACAAAACTGCTTATTAGACAATTTAACAGAAGATACATTAGACGACGCCGAAAGTTGAAAGTAACGGTATTCACAATTTATTTTTATTCTCAGCAAATTGAGTGCATTTTGCACATTTGCGGAACAATATGTTGTAACTGTTGAGAAATAATCAAATTATGCTTGTACACACCTGCATTTTACCACATCGATAATTGAATAACGTGAATATAACCCCGCCAGGGCCCGATCTAAGGGGGGCAAAGAGGGGCCCATTTCTCAGGCGGCTGTCTGAAGATGGCAAATTCTGCAGGTTCGAAAATTGTGGGAAAAACTTTTTTTTTTGGGGTTCTTCATTTTTGCCTCCTTTAGGAAAATCTGTAGATTTGGCTCTGACATCTGTCATGAAAGCTTCATCCCTTGGAAGTAAAGGTAATTCTGAACCACTCTGACCGAGTGAGTGATGTAACGATAACTTTTTCAACTCGTATTGTTGAGGACCCGGGCACGATTACCGGCTCCGTCAATCCTTATTTTTGTTTTCCATGGTTTTTAGGAATCGGTTCATTAACATAGGCTATTACAGACTTCTTTCTTAGTTCCTGTTGTTGTGTTTAAGTAGTTCGTAGCCGCCTGTAACGATCCCGCTGTCCACAAAAAGTAAAGTCAAATAAAACAGAGAAAGTAAATAAAAATCACACGAGCCTTGAGGCATCCTGACTTAACTGAATTTGGAGATATTATCTCTATCATGTATCTGGTTGGGACGCGCAAGAGTGCTTGGTTCTAATAGCAAGTATAAAAAATTAGCAATTCCTCATATTTTTTTTAATTTTTGATTAAATATAATGTTTATTATATTATAATAAAACGGGTACGTTATAGAATCAAGAAATTAGTAGAGATTTTCGTAGACCGTAGTTGCTGTGAGAAATATGTTAATCTGTTCGCACGCCGTGTATTCGAAAATGCATCATTGCTAGAGATGGTGAAATTTCGCGAATCCAGTGACCTGCATGTTAGAATCAAATATCCTGCATACTTATGTCCCGACCATTTGTCCACTAGCTGCTACTCAGTGGAACAGCAGACAATGAACGAATAGACAGGGCTTGATTATGCATAAGATATTTGATTCTAACGTGCAGGTCACTGATTTCGCGAAATTTCACCATCTCTAATCATTGCATCCACAGGTATTCGTCGTACGTTCGAAAATTACTGTTTGGTCGAGTATGGTTGGATCTATTTGTCCACTGGTTCAACAGTCCTGAAATTTGGCTGGATCTGGCGGAAGTGCACCAGAATAGCAAGTGGTGAATTACTGAACTGAACCTCGCAAACAGTTTATGAAAAAACTAAATAGTTGTGAAAGGTTGTAAAGTCAAAGAAATCAAGTCGCCATTTTTATTCGAGAAGGAAGTTATTTGTGCTTTGAAATGTAAACCCATTTCGTTTATAAAAAAATTAATAAATGTGTTAGCACGATGCTCGCTCGATCTAAAGTTCTTGTGCTATACTGGATCTTTACGATTTTTTTCCCACTAGCTTGTTTCAATTAATTACGTGTACATCTGCAGCTCTACCTTATGGTTAGGGACTGGATGTGTTAACTCTTATACGTCTCTGTATCTGCAAATCACAAGACATGTGGTGCTTTAGTAAACCTTAATCTTAATTGGCACAAATGACCGACGCTTCTGCACAAAGACATGCTGGTAATAATGAAGCAGAGCTGCATATGTGCTCGTATGACACTGAAACAAGTTCGCGCAGGAAGATTTTTACAAAATTATGGAATCCTTATATTATAACTAATAAACCTGTAGTTCGAAATGCGCCGCAACCAATCAGTGTTTTGACCGCTGGTGGTTCAAACGATGAATTTTAGAATAAACAGACAATGCTTTTTTGTTGATGCGCGCCACAGACGTTCATTATTTTATGTAAGTACAATGTCTGTTTGTTTTGTAAACGTTACTTGTGACTGCATTTTCCTGGCTCATGTTTTGTTTCTTTAACAGTTTCTACATAACGGTATATCATAGACGACAGTTACGTACTATGTACTGTGCAAATAACGAAAACCTACTAACTGTAGTGAAATAAATAACACTTAAATAAGACTTCTAGAGCTAATATAGGAAATCCATAGAAGTGCACTACGAAACGTAGTATTTTAAACAATTATAACGTATGCGTAATTTTCTTTAAGTGCATAAATACTTATTATTTTAATATGTTTCTTGAATGTGATCTTTGAATAATTTGTGCAAACTGAAGTTTTTTGTTTACACGCCATTGATAGGGAATGCTGAATCGCAGGAAATTCACAGTTACATAACAGAACTAAGCATGAGAAAATAAGTAACAAATAAAAAAAGAAGAAACAAACCAGGGATGCCAGCATGAATGTAGTCAACAAACAAACAAACAAGTAATTCTGAAATAGGATTTCTGGGTAATGGAAATTGGTTTCTGTTATATAACAACTAAGTGTCCTATTTAGTAAATATGTGAAGGTTTGTTGACTACAGCCATTTATGGTTTTGGTGTCTTCGTATTTTTTATGTTATTATTTACTTATTTAGTTGCTTATTTTCTCGTGATTGGTTGTTTTAAGTAACTGTGAGATTTCAGCGACTTACCATTCGCTAACAAAGGCGTATAACAAAACATTTCAGTCTGTGAGGTTTCTTGAAGCAGCAAATGCCATGTTGTATCAGTGCGAATTATTTTATTTCATTTCGTTTCCGTTATTTTGTACATTTGCACGACATGCAGATTGTTGGCTTTATGCTATGCCTAGGGCCCGGTAGTTTTCGCGAAAAGATTTTTGCATCACTTTGTTTCAGTGCCTTACGTGCGCACCTGCATCTCTGCTTTGTGGTCAGTGATTGGATGTCGTAACACCCAGCGTGTGGAGGTTAACCCCGCAAATCACAGACGTGTTGTGTCACAGTTATCCGTGTGCTGATTGGCACAGTCAAATGAATAACAACTCTGCACAAAACACTCTGCCAATAATCATGAAGTTGAGCTGCAGGTTTGCACTATAAGACACTGAAACAAAGTAGGGCAAAATTCATTTCGCGAAACTCGAGGGTCGGTACAAAGCAGGCTTAGAAAACAATGCTGGTATAAATAGTGAATATGAGCAAGGTGCGCGGTACGGCCGGTACATAGGATGAAGGCAGGTAGGGGTAGGACACGTGCTGTGCAGGGAGAATGTAGGCGTGGCGGGAGGTATACCTGTCATAGGCAGGCAGCGTGGCGCGGCAAGTGGGTCATGTACCAGCCAGCAAGTGTGTCAGCAGGCCAAGGTGTAGGACGAGCCAGGTTACGTGTGCGCCACGGGACCCCCCATCCATGGTGACGTCATCACCTTCTGTACCCACACCACGTTGTCACGCTCATCCGCTGTCCCAACACACGCCATCATCTATATACCCTGTTTACCATATTTACACACTTCTGACGACGCCTTTTTCCTCTATGTCGTGTTCATGCCCTTTACTTTCTACTGGTTTTGCGATAAGTATTTTGTAAAACTTAAACGCGAGCAGATAAAAATCTGGTTGGCAGTTTTATTTAAAATGTTTTTTTACAGTGATTGCTCATTTATTTCATAGCAAGAATTTATACGGTTTCGACTAAAAATGCAATAAACCATAATATCGTTAGTTACATAATTAGTTAAAACCATGGCATTTACAGCCTTGAAAAACCAGCCAACATGAAGAAGACGATTTTAAACAAAACTGCCAGACAGATTTTATACCTCCTCTCATTTAGGCATAAACAATTAATATAGCTAAAAAAAAAAAGTAGAACCTAGAGAACATGGCCTTAACAAACCACATTCCTAAGAGCGTAGCAGTAACGTTATTATAGCAAACCAGTGCGCGTAGTGAAATAGTTTTGTAAATTCCTAAATGAGCAAGTTTATAAGTATCAACAAATGCAGATATTGAAACGAGGGAGGATAAAGGTAAACATTGTCATTATGCAATTGCTCTATACTGATACACCAGCTACAATAAATTCAAATTACAAACACCCAATTATAAGGGCTATATCAACATGACAATGTAGCGGACAAGCTGGCCGTCACACGTTTAGTACAGTGAGTCGATATATATGTAGCTCTAAAATGACCTTGATATATCCTTTCCGCCGATTATCCATTACATATTCCTTGTATTGTGACTTGGCATTACATAATATACCTTCAGAACTGTCAAACGTTAGTGAAATTATACAAAACAGAGTATATACATCTCCGCACACAGGAACTGAGGATGAACTCGTTTCTATTTAGCCATCCGTCTGTTCGTGGCGACACGTTCGCTTATGCAGTTTTCCCGGAATGTACAAAAACATAAATGCCAACGTAGCGGAATAAATTAAATATTTTTGGTGCCTGAAAATCGTAACAAATAAATTAAGTGAGTTCGTAATGCCATAGATTTCTTACGTTTTCCCCTAACACGTATCCACAACGTTCTGTTACAGTATCATTAGCTTAAACTATGCTTTGCTTTGGCAATACACATGATTAATCTTTAGTGAACGGTATATTTGTTAGTAAAAATGATCGCTGGTAAGACAGACGACAGTTGAGCGTGTTGCGCTTAGAGGCGACGAAACAAGTGGTGAGCGTGGAATAGTCAACCTTAGAGCACGAGCACTTGTAGGTCTCGATCAAGCTCGTCCTAGTCCACTAGCAACAGATTAGATCTGTAACAGTAGGATTATATTACACCTGTTGAAATCCAGGGGATAGATTACAGATTCCTGCCGTTATTTTCTCATTCACTTTAAAGAGACTTAACTATTTTTACAATTATTTCTTTAGTCACACACGAAAGGACGAAACTAAAATGTGACGTCTGTATATAATAGTTGTTTATTTTTCTTGGGGAAAAAATGTATTCTCATAACAATAATTTACAAAGCCATGGGTATACTCGCAAACACAGATTTCACAGACGAAGTCTTGCCAACAAATCCTTTTATAAACGTAATTGTCAAACGTACCAATTTGAATAGCTACAGAAGGATTTTTTTTTTTTTAAGAAAATAAATATTTGGATGTTTCTGAGCTAGAGAGAATTTTTGTAGGAAATGTTAAATGTCAGATAGTCGCTTATACGTTAAAACAATGAAAGCCATTAAGGGTTCCGCCTGCTAGTGGCTGTTTTGTGCGATCTGACATACAATATGAATGCACGGTCACTAAGGCTAAGGTTAATTCTACTGCAAGCTGGAAAGGTCAGTGCTAAAATATTTGCACAGGGATAATTTCTGCCATTTGAGCGCTAGCATCGTCAAGAGGTGTGAACTGACTAATTGTAGAACTTCCGTGAATTTTAAGTGACATGTTGTTTGAAAGCCAAAATGAAAATTAAGTGTCTTTTGCCAAGCCTGGTTAAATTTAATTTTACTACACTTTGGTATTTTATTAGACCCGTATGCAGGACTAGCACGCAGTCTTCTCGCTACGTGACTCTAAGGGCGGTATTCAGAGTCATATCTTAAGCACTAGCTCCGTCAAAATGTTCTTATTTGCTGTCTTAAGCTCGATTTTTAATTCCATAGACACTGCTTAGGCTGATCTCAGGCAACTGCTAACAAGACAGACTCCATAAAGACAAGCTTATATTCCTCTGTCTTAAGACTGCGTTTTTATGTTACATAGTCTCTGCTTGAGACTACCTTTTCCAAACTGTATTTCATAGTCGTCGAGTACTTGCTTAAACAAAGGAATAATATGGTCTTTATCAAGTCAACTGCAGAGGTGACTAACGACAGTCTTGAAGCATTGTAAATTGGCTGATATTAGTGAATAAAGATAACCTCGTACACTAAAACAACTGTATTCAAATTGTAAAGCATATAAAACAACATAAAATGCTGACAGTTGGCGCAACGTTTCTGGTGTTCATTCATTTCTGCCGGAACTAAAAAAAATTGTCACTGTCGCAAATCCCGTCTACTATTAGAGATACAATAAACTTTACAAATTAAACGGTAAGAAAACCTGTTACAAAATAGGCTATATAATTTATTTTTAATTGTAAAGTACTTTCGCACGAAACAAGTACACACTGATTGTTTGCTAGTACTATATTACAATAACAAAAAACTTAAACGTTACCGCAGATCTCGTGTCGTGATAGCGTAATCGGAAAAGCATCAACGCACCAATCAGCTTACCGTTACGTTTTTTGTGATTAGTAGTTATATTCCGACTACTGACAAAATATTTTTGCCTTGTGTATCAGTTATTTCAATCACTAAATGAATTTTCAATTTTCTGATTTTGATAATCAATTAATTACTTTATATTTCGTACTACACTTTACAACTCACTGTTGTGTATGCGTATTTATGTTTTAGTAAAATACAACAAATGTGCGAATATGACTTCTAAAAGATTGCAATTATTAGATACTTGTATACAAAGCAAAAAAAAATGTTAAAGGTGTTGGGAATTGAACCATCAACACCGTAATTCATATATTACATCGCAAAACTCTAGCCACGTATTCATCCAACTACACCGCCTGCTCACGTAGCTTTAAACAATCCTAATTGTTGTAGCATGTTACACTTCATTTTACATATCATTTAAGGTCATGATCCATCATTTATACTGATTTAATGATGATTATTTTATTAATCCTAAACGAGAGCATATAACGAAAAAACCCTGTTGCACAGCTTTGTTAAAAAACAGTGTATGCTGTGTTAACTAATTTTTTCAAGACAAAATATCTAAAGGTTTCAGCTAATTATGAAATTAAGGAAATTCTCATCATTGAATTATTTAACCAAAAATATGTAATTTCTTGTCTAGAAAAATTAGACTACTTACTAATAATAATTTTTAACAAAACAGTGCAACAGTTTCTCGATATCTGCTCTAATTAAGGAATAAAAAATTATTATCACGATAGCAATATAAATGATGGATCTTTACCATAAATTTCTTTTATGATAGCAGCTCTGATTGTCGATAAGGAAACACTCTTAATTTATTATTTAAAAAATTATATCGCTTTATTCTTCGCAAATGCCAAATTATATTATTAGACAATACGTAGGCAAACATGTTGTACAACTTTGAACAGGAATTAACCTCTAGTTATGTATTTAAAATATATACAATTCACTTATTACAAATCCTCTAACATAATATTATTTCGTATAAAGTACAGACGGTTCCGTCTTAAGATAGGCGCTCGTCTCATTACACGTTTACGAAAAGTCACGAGGTTAGCCTATGTGGGGTTAATTTTCACAATTTCAACTTGCTCCACTTAAAGTGTTCCGAGCGGAGTTTTGTAGCGTCCAAAAAGTAAACCAAACAAAAATTATTTCTTATATTTGATCGTAGCTTGACTAATTATTGATAATAGAGCATCTTGAATACATGAACTATATAACCTGCATGTCACTGTTCGTAAACGCCTTAAATTGCGTGGTGTTCGTGAGTGTTTGACATTATTCGTGTACTTTCAGTCATCGTAAGTTCATGCTTCGTCGAGCCGGAAGTAGTGCCAAACAAACGGGTCTTAAAGCACGTGGTCTTGAAGAAGATCGTCTTATTCCTGGACTATGAAACATGGAGTCGAAAAATGCTGTCTAAACAAGATTCTTCTTGTCAAGCCGTTGTCTCGAGACATCACTGCGCTGGCTGGATAAATTAAGAGAAATTTATTATTCCTAAATAGGATTCTAAAGATTGTGTGTAGAGCATTTAACAGTTATATCTGACTCTAAAAACTCTCATTCGGGGCATTTTCACTCTCCCGGTATACATACCGTAATATAAACGGCTCTGCCAGCGATACAACTGAAATACTGCATGTGCATCAGTTTAGCGCCTTGCACGTAGGAATGATGGGTCACTACGTGTAGCCCTTGTCGCTTATTCGCTTCTTAGCATCCAACGCTCAAAACAGCTCGAAGTAGATGACTCTGAAGCAGGGGCGGATCCAGAGTGGTGTAGGGTCTCGGGGGTGACAACTCCCCAAATCAAAAACAAAAATTTAATTATATGCTAAGTACCGAACGTTTTCCCACATTTTGAATCCATGCCAGAACAATTAGACGGTGGTCAATCCTCATTCCAAAACAAAATTCTATATCCGCCCTTGATCTACTAAAGTTCTTGTTTCTACTCCAAGAGTTATTTATTTTTGCGTGGAAATGACAAAAGAACGGGGTTTTTACAGAGTGAGCTTTAGCTGCTACATTTCCTGTTCAACAACTTCAGAGTTTTCTTCAGTCAGGCACACGCCATACTTAATTTTTTTTTTTCACACGACCAGCAAAACATCATCGGTCGAGTCACGTTCAGGCGAGCGCAGACGATCGTTTGAGGTGATGAGACAATCGGTGAGTGAGCAAGAGTTGACCTTACTGGCTGCAAGCTCAGGTAGCAAGCACAGAACAAGCGCAAACATGCTGCAGGCAGACACAACCCGCAGGTGTTTCTTCCATCTTCCAGCACTAGCGATCAGCCTACTGAGGCTCCAAATCATAACGGAACTGCCGCTACTCGATAACATTCCTTTCTGTGACAGAAAAAGTAGCTAAGCCAGACACATGGTCGGCCATACTTATCCCGAAATACGGATGGCCGTACGAGGAATGAAACCTGTGTCGTCCCCAACATGAACCCAGTCAGCTACAACTGTGTGTGAAGATATAAGTCAGGAGTTTATGTCAACTAACTATTCCATCCACCATAATCAGCTCGACTTACCTACGACTCGTCAGACCAGACTGCTGTGTTCCAAGTGTCCATTGGTGATGTTTCCTATCCCAGACAAGGCACACAGTTCCTTGCCGCGTGTTTGGCCACCGAACTAGGCATAGGAAAAGCTCATATCAGTAGAGATGGTGAAATTTCGCGAATCCAGTGACCTGCATGTTAGAACAAAATATCCTACGCGTCCACTAGCTGCTACTCAGTGGAACAGCAGACAATGAACGTTGCAGGTCACTGAATCCGCGAAATTTCACCATCTCTACATATCAGGCAAGGCACGTTACACAGTCTTCGCACTTTTGTTTGTCGAGTTCCCGTTGTTGCGACGTAACGTGTAGCGAATTAGCAAGCCTGTCACCGTGAAACGAGTCTTGATAGACATCACATATGTGTCAATTCAGAATGGCAACTAGCAAGCCGCTGTATTACGACTGTATTAAATCAACTAGGGCCGTTGTTGGCGTAGTGGCTAGAGCACTCGCCTCCCACCGTAGTTATCCGGGTTCAATTCTCGGCGGGGTCGGTCCCCGGATTGTCGCATGTGGGAATACGTAAAGCCGGGCGATGCCGCTGGTCAGTAGGTTTTATCGGGCGTCTTCAATTTCTCCCGCCCCTCTAACTCCGGCGCCCCCTATGGTAGGACCTCACTTCGTGTCTTCCCCCGAGGCAAGCAGATGTCTACGGGCGCCCAATCGCAAGTCTGCATACAGTATGCCCTCGGGTATCCTCACCATGCAGTATTTATTTAACATTTGTTAAACCTAATTGTTTATGAAACGTAGCTAGTATATAAACATACATTCATTAATACCTACACACAGATGCACCCATACATACTAACAACAAAATTATATTTACATATTTTTAGAAGTTTTTACTGCCAAGTCCCGGTTATAGGTCAGACATTTTACTCGAAATTTTATCAATCCCTGCAAAAAAAACTGTACGTGTGTAATTTTGAGCTATGTTTTAATCAGTGTGTTGAACGACATACTTAATTTCAAAACATGGTGTATCGACTTCATTGATTTTTCAGGCAAAAAAGTTATAAATGACAATTTTTGGTAGCATTTCACATATAAATTATGTATTAATGTGTAAAGGAAAAAAAACACCGTATGCCCGAACATAGGTGCATATATATTCTATTAAGTGTTTTGAACAAATACTGACAGTTTCAAGACGTACTGTACCGTCTTCATTGTTTTTTGTTGCAAGATAATTTTTGTAACATTTTATAGTACGATTTCAAACAACATATTGTAGACACTTGTTAATTTTTTTTTTTTTCACAAACACTTTCGTATATGTTCCAGTTAAAAAAAATTTATATGCACAAACACTTCCGTATATGTTTTATATAAAAACATTTTTTATGCACAAACACTTGCGTTTGCAATGTTCTATACACAGTGTTGAACAGCATGTATATCTGTTATATGTATAAAAGTTATTCAACACAGTATATAGAACACATGTACCAGTTTTTGGTGATACAGTTCAACACAGCTTGTAGAACTTTTGCGCCAGTTTTTGGGCATGTGTGTGTGTGTGTGTAGATAATTAAGAAGTTGTTTGGTTTACGTGTGAGTTATTTAACACATCCTTCTTTATGCTGTGCCAAATTCTTGAAAGGTTATCTAAATTCTTGGATGTTTTGTGATGTTTGCAGCTGCTGTGTCTTCTTCCTACAAGATCTGCTGACTGTAGAGTTCCATAAACTTCGTGAACATAGCGACTAGACTTTGCCGCTCTCACCAAGTCTTTCCGGCCGTAAGTACAGTTCATTTCCAAATCACCTTGCCTGCTCTCTGTATTTTTCGCAGCTTTGCCTAGATTACAACCTTCTTAATAGGATATTGTATAAGTGTTTCAGCTTGAATATTAAGTTTATGTATTTAACGAGCAAGATGGCACAATAGTAACACGTCGGACACGCATTCGTTAAGACCTGTACCACGGCCGTAGAAGAACAGGCCTGGACACTCGCCTGGAAACTTGACCCCCTTGTTGTTTGGCTGCGGTTCACCAAGTTACCGAGAGTGTTGTGCGTCTTTGGCGCTGCAATCAGGGCGATCGGGCTCAAACTCCGCCCGCTTCACTCCTTTTTTTTCGGTGTTTACATTATAAAGATAAATAATTTATCAAAACGTATTTTTTTTATCAATTTATGAAATACTTCCTTCGCTTACAATCCTAAAAGCAAGACTCCAGCAATCTTTATTTACTTTATAATGTAAACACTGGAAAAAAAGTGGGCGGAGTTTGATCCCGACCACCCTGATTGCAGCGCCAAAGACACACAACACTATCGGTAACTTGGTGAACTGCAACCAAACAAGGGGGTCAAGCAAAATACATTGGTAAACAGGCGAGTGTCCAGACCTGTACTTATACGACCGTGACCCGCACAGTTCTAGCCAATCTGATTTCGGTTTCCCGTGATTTCCTAAAATCACTCTCAGGCAAATACTGGGGATGGTTCCTTAACAAAGATCATATCCGCTTCATTCCCCAGTTCCTGTTATTGTGTGGAGTTGTGTGTCGCCGTCTTTAATGACCTCGCTGTCGACGAGACCTTAAGTCCAATAAAAATAAATGAGGTTAATGTGATTATATTACTTCTCGCGAACATTGTGTTTATGAACACAGTGTTACCGTGTTTTAGTTTCATCCACAAAATGCTGTCAGCATAGGTTAGAATGTGGTGTTTACAATTTCTCACTTTTTGAAACTATCCTGCAAATATTATTTACGCAGAACTGCAGAGAAGGAAGTGACCGTTATTAATGTTTGGAAAAACTTACTTGTGCTTGTTGGATGCCAACTCATGAATGCTCTATGTGCTAAATACGTACATTTTAATTAATTTTATTTTAATTTTTAAATGACCTAAACTCTGCATCTATGTTTAAAACACACATAATTTGTACTACTATCTCCTTTCTACTACATGCAAAATAGTTTTCGTCTTGTGTAACGTTCATATTAGTTTACAAAAATACGGTCAGTAAATTTGTATTTTGATTTTTAATTTTCTTGTGTAATGTGTTAAAATAATAGCGCGCAAAATCACAATAACATATCAACCGTTGTTTATGTGTCGTAATAAACCAAACATTTATAAATTTTATTTTAATGTGTTTAGGTTTCGTCGACAGCGAGGTCATTATAGACGGTTTACATACAACTTGACACATGGAGATGAACTGAGAAAGGAGTCGACTATAGCCGATTATAAAGGATCCTTAGCAGCATTTGTGAGGAACGATTTCAGAAAATCATGAAAAAACGAAATCAGGATGGTCGCGGGCGGGGATAGAATATACGACCAACATGTATACCACATGTACACCAATCTGCAGTTATCAAAATTAAATTTAGAGTTTAAATGATAGTATAAAAGCACTCAATAATAGTTTATTATTAAATATATTATCTGTTGACAGCGCAAAATGAGAATAATATTTGCAATAAAATCAATATGCGTATGTACGTATTCAGAACAAATGTGTCATTATGGTGTTAGAATAAATACAATACTTGAGTACTTCAGTTAAGAGCAACTTAATATGTCCTCAGAACCACCCTACCTCTACTATTATCGTTACATACACTTCGTTTTATTAGTTCTTGGATTTTCTAAATATAGCCTAACTGGTAATGACTAGCGGTGTAAAACTTCGCACACTTCTTAGGTGTGTGTGTAAACCTTGATGACTATCCAGGTTCAGCGGTAGAATTCGGAAGTCTTGGGGAAGTAATTTACTACTGTTGCTTAACTAACGAAGATGGGATTTAACAATTTCGTGTACATTTTTTTCGTCATTTTAAGTCACTACATTCTAAACTCAAAATATTTTTGCTAAAGGTTGGATGGTGTAAAACAGTAAATAAACGACTTTTAGCAGTTTTCTGAATTTCTTATGACGTAGGTTTAAGCCTAATATTTTGATTTACGGTACGTCTACTACGAATGACGTTTACGGTAGAACAGTGACCACGTTGTTTTAGAAACAACAATACGTAATTTAATAACTTGCGTTACTGACTTCTGCACGCGTTCGCCGCAAGTATTGACGTCTTGATGTATTACAAGATGAAAACTGATCTGGATCACCTGGCTCGGT
>PNEQ01129351.1:27512-52306 GCA_003012365.1 Medauroidea extradentata
TAATTGGTAAAATATTATATATATATATACATAGAGAGAGAGAGAGAGAGAGAGAGAGAGAGAGAGAGAGAGAGAGAGAGAGAGAGAGAGAGAGAGAGAGAGAGAGAGAGAGAGAGAGAGAGAGAGAGAGAGAGAGAGAGAGAGAGAGAGAGAGAGAGAGAGAGAGAGAGAGAGAGAGAGAGAGAGAGAGAGAGATTTTGGTCAGCGCTTAACATCGAGGTCTTTAGCGTTGGTGAGGGGTGAGATGAGGTGAGTATGGAGCAGCGCCGGAATGAATGGGCGGGGGAAACGGAAGATCCCCGAGAAAACCCGCCGACCAACGGCATCGTACGGCACGATTCCCACATGCGAAAATCCAGGGACTGACCCCGCCGGGAATCGAACCCGGATCGCCTTGGTAGGAGGCGAGAGGTCTGACCCCTCCACCACCGCGGCCACTTCTGTCATTGTGGTAATATACAAAGTTTACCTATGTTTTTTAACAAACAAAATCATAGGATAATTTGCATTGAAAATCTTTGTACTTTGCAAACGTTTGTAAAAGTACAAAGAAATTTCTTGCAATTTTCACAACAACAAAATTGAGTGTATTTTGCACTCGAAAACGAAGACACTTATTAAACATTTGAATGAAGGGTTAATTTGAGAATCACTTGTAGGAAGTAATTTTAGGCGGAATATTATTAACAGCCCGTGGTACATAGTTCAACGCTAAAAGCATTAATCTATAACTGTAGGTTTCTTGAAGCCAATTTGCGAAAATTAAACAATAACAATCCTAGGCAATAGTTTTAGCCAACTTTTTGAACAAAATTGTTTCCAGTGTTACGAACTTCTAAAGGCACAATCTCCGACGTCGGAACCTCGTGCATTTACTGCGGCGCAAAATATCACGCGTAACGAATTAGTAATTCTGAATAAATATTTACTCATAAAGTTGGCAAATACCATTATCTAGTATTGCCATTGCCTATTTTATCCATATTGGCTTCGAAAAAACGTAGGAATCAATTGATGTTTTCAGCATTTATTTATTGACAACGCACTCTGATTAATATATGTACGAGCTAACATAAAAATCCTACTTCCTGTGTTCAGCTCCTGGAGATCTGTATATTTAACACCTTAACAAACCACCTCAAAAGACCTTTATTTAGATGGTTCGCGATTAAGTCAGCACTTTTGAAATCAATTTTTGAACAGAAAAAAACGTCACTTCCCGTAACACAAGCTGGCTTCAGTATAGCGTCGTTCAGTGCGATGATTTTCAATAGAACTTACCAGGTTGTATGCGTCGGTGGAATTTCTTAAAGCATTAAACGAATTAGTTATATTTTATATCTTAAGTAAACATTTTGAGGAAGCAGCCAATGATGGCGAAGCATAACCCATCTGCGACTGAGTGAACTCAGTTCTTCATCCATTTTCACCGATCCCTGCCTGAATGAAAATATTGCACACGATAATGTGCAAAAAGCCTGTCAAACAATAATTTACCCCCAGATATGTTGTTCACATCAGCACCATCTGATGGCGGTATTGTTGTTTCCATTTAGCTGGAATTATGACTTAACGATTTTATTGTAAACTATATTTTCTTAATATGTGCCTTCGTGTGCGCAACAAATGCTTATTGCATAGTTCTTAATAGCTATTGTAAACTCACCCTTAGACGGTTACTGTCGTTAGCTCGCTGCTGTTTCTGCAATCAGTGCCACCAGTTCACAATTTTAAGAGATTGCGTGAGCCAGCTTTGCAAAGCATTGCAAGCGCACGGTGTTGTATGTTGTACAATAAAAGTATTGTAATTTTATCATGCACAAAATAGTTGAATATTATTTACCTTAAAACAATTTGTCAAATAAACCAAAGCTAGATATTATGTGTGTGAATGGTTAGGTTTTACAACGTGCGTTTCTTACAGTAAAAAAACCATAATTATTTCCCATTTGAAAGCCTTACTTATTAATGTTTGAGCATAAATGAGAACGATTTTAAAAATTTGCGTGTGGCTAAATGAGTGGAAATTACAGTATAGTTTTAGAATGTGTTGTAGTGCAAATGTATTTATTCACGTGTTTTGCTATTGTTATTGTGACGTCGTAGGCCTATGAATTATAAGAAATTAACTGCATGCTATGCCGTGTGTCACTATTTTATAATGAGTGACAAGCTCAAAACAAATATTTAAAATGAAACGTTTAATTTTCCTAATCTAATTAGTTATTAATACATATATAGAGTAGGCTGTATGTTTATTGTATTCGAGGTGATAATAATAATAATAATAATAATAATAATAATAATAATAATAATAATAATAATAATAATAATAATAATAATAATATGGGTCTGAAAACATGCTTAAATCTACTTCACATATGAGATGTTGGTTGAAATATCATTCGCAAACGTTTTTAAGACGTTTGCCGTCGTTTGCAACTGCTATATGTTACGTCTTCATTTTGACGAGCTTAACTTCAGTACTGACGTTTTGCCTGCGACATTGTTGACAGTTTATCTACGAACTGTGTAAAAACAATTATGTTATCTTGGATCTCTGGAGGGAACATCGAGGAAGTGCTGTGCTATAGAAACCTATCTGAAGTTACTTCGCAGGCATTTATAATAACTTACACTCAATAATAGCTGTTGTTCATTATTTATGTATTTAATAACAGTTATCTGGCAATGTGGTAGTGTTTATACTTACATGCAGTGGGTAGATACTAACTAGTTGAAAACAGAAACCACGCGACGTAAGGTTTTCAAAAATGCTCACTCTATCAAATCACCAAATCCTACATGTTAGGAAGCGTGTTCTTTAGCCGAATAACTAGCATGCTGTTAACCACCAGAAGCCGAACTCACGGCATTGTTGATTATTATCAGCTGTCTTTCAGGAATACCGCGTAATTTGCTATTATTCTCAGTGTACAGTACCACGTGTATTCTCGTGCTAACGCTCAAAACTGAAAGAGCATAGAGTCTTTGGGTGTACGAATTTCGGGTTAAACTATAGTGTGTTCTTGTTTTAGGTGTAATTTTAAACTGACTTAAGTTCATAAATCCATCCAACCATTCTACCGTTTTGAAAGTCATAAATAATATGACAAATTAATAACTAAAAGTATTTTGCCCACAGAAAGAGAGAACTGATTTTAGTCTTAAACTTGCTCAAATTTCACAGCAGCTAGGAAACTGAAACTATATGTATGACCTTCGATTAACTCATGTTTATAAACTACCCAATGTTACCATAAGTATGTGACAGTCCTCATTGTATGAAATTGTGCTGCATGTCACATCTATTTCCTGGTGTGTGACTTTTTACTGTTAACTTGCCATTTGCGAATATTTCTTTCCACGTAATTGTTATCGTTCATTTTTCTTACATTCCTATCTTCCGGCCATTATTTCATCTTTTTTCATATAAACTTTATTGTATCATAAACTGGAATTCCATTTACCGTGCTCGGTTACTGTGTCCTACATAACATATCAGTTTAGAGATCATTAGATGAAGAAACATATATAGAACCTAATGTTTGAAAAATTACATTTGATACAGTCAGTTAAAAACAGTACGAGAAGGTAGCCCCGTTTGCGATAAGTTTTTAATTTAAATCGCTGCAAAAATTTATGCTGTAATTTAATCTTCAACGAACGCAGTTAAAAGGCGTTGACGAACTTTACAGATGTGGTATTGTGTTGACAAAATAATTATATTTGAGGAATATACCTTAATTTGAGAAAAATAGTTTTTATGAATATGTCTGAGCATACTAACGTCCTTGTTTTGCCTTAGAAACTATACTAGAAGGAGGGAGGTAATGCATGCAAATAATTAAACTAATGTCACTTATAAAGACGTCAGCTGTGACTTGTGTGGGATTCAAACCTAGAACTTCGTTTCTAAACGTAACGTTTTATCGTTCTTGTTCTCGAAGGCCATCGTTAAAATTTTTTTTGTCCCAAAGTTAAAACAATATTTTTTTGTTCGAGACATGATGGTCATTTTTACCTTCTGTGTTGCTACTTTCTCGCCGAACGAGTTATGACAAGAGAGGATTTTTGAACCCGGACGTGTTTGCATTATTTGCTAACATATATTTTTTGCCAGCTGTGTATCATTCCGCAAAATGCAAAAACTAACGTTAGAGATTGATTAGTAACTTTATCACAGTTAGGTACGTCATAATACATATATTTGGAAGGGGAGTAATCATAAAGAATATAGGTGCACTAAATAAAACTGCGCATTTACATGCCTTAGCAGGAACTTAAGGAGCGTCCCTACATAAATGAGGCCTGAACATCGGCCGAAGGAGGTACACTTGGAGAGGCAGCTGGTCGTGTTCTCGTCTGAGAAGACACTCTAAGGGGCGGAAACCAAGGGGAGACATTAACCGGAGGGGAGTATCTGTGAGTGTAGAAGAGCTAAATGGACAGAAAATACGAAAAAAACGCTTCGCTTTTAGCCGTTTTCCTCACAGTTGCTAAAGGATTTTAATATAGATATGTAGTCACAAAGGACACATCTAGGTTACTATAATGAAATTATTTCTTTAAAAGAAGAATATCTATTACAAAAAATTACGCTATTGTGCAATATTTCGCTAAAATTATATATTTTTTTTTAAATCGTACTGATATGCAGTATCAAAACTTCAGGCTATAGAAACAGAGATAGCCTACGGCTTTTGTCTTTGCTTCAAAAAAAGTTTTACTGTCGTAGGTGTATTATTCTTTGAGAAATTATAACAAACAAATCATCCTGAAATGGTGCCATTTTATTAACTAGGGACACTTCTTATACCTACAGACTCAAGCTGTCCTCACAATCAGCTGCTTTACACGGAGTTCTTTATTGTATTTAACATTTAAAAAAATACTTAAAATTAAATTCCGCGTTAACTGTTGACAGCAACATATCAAGAAAAAAATTCTTCTTTGAGTAACTTGTATAATGCAATTGCATAAACATTTTAAAAATCAAGTCTGATAAAGGTGACAAGCTTTTATGTTCTGACAATGACGTCTTCTGGCATACAACCGCGCAGTAAAGGACGCACGTCACCATAGATAAGTCATTAAGTAGTATGTAATCTGCAACCAGCTATGTAGGTTTTGCTTCGCTTGAGCATAACAATACGCTGGAAACTGGTTTTAAAGTGTTTATGAATGTTTAGTTAACTTGTAAATACAACCGGTTATTATGATTACTGGGGAATTATTCGTGTAATTCACAGTGTTGATATAAACGTTAATGGCGAATGAACATAAATATAAGACTAAATAAATCACGGAAAAGTGCAACTTCAGAATTTTCACAGTGATAAAATGGAATTTTCCAAGCTAATATAGGCCTATGAACACTTTTAAAAGGGTATATATGAAATTACGTTCAATAGAGCTAAAACTTGTTATTTTTTTCTATGGCAATAAATTGCAAAATATAGTTACAGTTGCTGAACATAAAATACCAAGTCAGATCTGGATTGCAATGATACAGATAATGTTAGTAGAACGATGCGTTTAAAGAGCTGACGAAACATAAAGCGTTTGTTGAACTATATCAGTTTTAAATGTCACTGTGAATAAAAAATGCAGCGCCTCTTTTAAATTTCTTAAATTAATTTCACAATGGTGAACATTTTAAAATTGCAGCGAATTACTGTGTAGGTATTTCTTACACTAAACGTAATCGTATTTTTATACACGTATATTAATGAAGTATGTAATGTATAGCGTAAGGGACAGGATATTCATGTCAAGAAACCGCACTGGTATCCACACCCTGTTGATTACGGATACGGTATGCCGCCGTCAACGCACCCATTGCTGTAGAAAGGACAGGAATATTCTTGCTCCGTCGAAACATGAACACCAGCATGATCTCCTAATGTTTAGTTCATGGGGTTGGCCTTCGATCTAGTGGGCGCCAGATTTGGAATGTTGACAGCTCGAGCAGCGCCTTGGGCACGTGTGTACCTAACTGTTTACATGTCTCGCCAATTTCACATTTCAGAAAGTCACTTTCCCCGAATTGGAAATGTCATAACGGCCGCCTGGGCAGACGTAATTTGCGCGTTGTAGTCATGTAAATGCGGAGTACTATAAGGGTGACACAGTATATGCATCACGCCTTATTCTAGTCTCTAGACGCTAGTCAGTAAACTGGCGTGCAGTATTTTCGCTAGTACGTCACCTCTATGAGACATTAAGTGCATGGTGGCCCTATAGTTACTTGACGTAATATTTGAAATAAAGTTATGTGGTACAACCGAGATTTTAATGCCTAGAAAGGACCGTAGAAACACGCAGTTTCGTAATTTTCGGCCCCGATAAAGCAAACTTTAAATATTAGTTGAGGTTCTGATAATGAGTATACAAGTCTGTAACGTTCTTTGAATGCTTCTGACGTAAACTGAGCAGTTTTCGAATAAGTGTTGAATCGACGGAATTTCTGCACACCACTTGTGCAGGCGGCTGTTTAAACACTCGTGAGACGCTTATGTAATTTCACTTGCAGGGTAGGTTATCTCCGTCACGTGATCAGGTTTTGCTGATAAGTGGGATTTGACGAACGCCTGCAATACCATTCAAGGCTTTAAGATGACGGGAATAAAAAAACTTACATATTTTCTACTTGATAAATATTTTGCTAAATACTACACCCACAGTACTTTCTTTACACGTTCTTATATTTATATTTAAATATAATATTAGTTTCAGTAGTTGATCGAAAGTTCATCAGCTGCAATTTCGAACACGGGTAAACTTCCCAGTGGTAAACCTATAACTTTAAATTTTAGCCGACCTACCCTATCCTCGTGAATTTTCATAAGCGCCTTTAAGACTATTTGGCTGCGGTAGTGTAGTCGAAAGACCCCTCCCCCGCCTCACTCACCACCCATCAAGGCAGTTCGGGTTTGATTCCCGGCCGAGGTTCTTCCGACTTTCGTATTCGAGATACGTGACGGGCGTTACTGTTGGCTGGCGGGTTTTCTTAGGGTACTCCAGTTACCCTCACCCTAGTGTTCCCTCGTTGCTTCATACTATACTCACCTCATTTCACCCTCATGAGTCCTCGGCGATGCTCAATCACCTTTCACGACATCGCTGTCAGACCGAAACCATTTTCTATATTGAGATGATAATATTGCTACAGGAATTAAAATGGCAAAAAAAAAAGTGAGTAAGTGTTTTCGAGTGTTGAATCTACTGGAATAAAAGCACTCAATTTTCTCACAGTTGAAAAAAAAAAACACCTTGAAAGATCCTATAGCAATTTGGGAAGCTCGGAGATGAAAAACAAAGTCAGTGGTGTTACGGCATATATGCAGGTTCGACAGATACTGAGCCAAATATAATATAATATAATTTAAAATCTAATAATTCCGTATCTTTGCTCCGTTCTAGGCTGTGCGGTAGGCAGCATACTTAAGATTCCACTATACACTTTATGTACGAGTTCTAGGTTTCAAGTCGTAATATTAGTTTTACAGCACAAATTACAAATGTGTTCAGGTAGAACCAATTTCCTGTATATGTTCTTTAACATTATTGCGCTAAATTTGCATGACTTGTAAAATACAATTCGTAAACAGTAAGAGAAAAAAATTAGTACACGACTTTTTCTCACACTGTTTACACATTGCATTTAACGTGTAAAGCAAATTTAGCGCAAAAATTATAACGTACGTATACATTAAAATAGTTATACCTAAACACATTTTTTAATTATACCGTAAAATAAATATAACGACTTAAAAACCAATAATTTGCACCCCACGAGTATAGTGGAATCTTAAAGATTGCAGCCCGGACGAGCGTATTGCGCGCGTCCTAGGTCTAGAGGCGTGTGGACGCTAAGGACGAACCAGACACGTGTATAGTATCTCATCGTAGCCTCTATTTACAAGTCAAATATCTGGCCTGTAGTCTTCTCACTGATAGTACTTCTCTTTGAGACATTCAGTGGTTACCCCGCCCTATTTTAACGTGACACAAAACTTAAACGTCTTCTGTACGCATCTACTTTTTTTAATTTACATCATCAATAAGTTAATACCTAAAAATGACAGCAGAACCTGTTTTCGCCATTTTCAGCAGCGAGGGGAAAAAAGCTCTAAAGATCGGAGGATATGACATGTGTAACTTTTTTGAATGATAATTATAAGTAATTCTAAGAAGACGTCATTAAGAGGGCGTGGTACATAATTCAACGCTAAAAGCATTAATCTTTAACTGTAGGTTTCTTGAAGCCAATTTGCGAAAGTTAAACAATAGCAATCCTAGACAATAGTTTGAGCCAACGTTTTAAACAAAATTGTTTCCAGTGTTACGAACATCTGAGGCACAATCTCTGGCGCAGGAACCTCGTGCATTTAACTGCGACGCAAGAAATCACGCGAAACGAATTAGTTATTCTGGATAAATATTTACTCATAAAGTTGGAAAATACCATTATCTAGGATTGTCATTGAGTATTTTATCCATACTGGCTTCGAAAAAAAAAAACGTAGGACTCAATTGATGATTTCAGCGTTTATTTATCTGCCACGGATTCTTAAAGCACGTGGATTAGTTTTTTGTAATGAACCTGTTTTTGCTCGGCGGCCTGGATAGGCAGACACCTTAAGAAAAGTATTTTGTTAGCTCAGAGAAATCTTCAAAGTAAGAGTACAAGAGTGTTCTGTTTTCTCGAAACTATGTTGCCTACAATTCGCTATGTACTGGTGTCGATGTTTTTAATTTTGTTTAATCGTAACACAAGGATTGTGATCGGGACATTGTAGCATGCGGACACTAAGACCATACTCATGTTTGCTTACCACCTGCCTCGTAGCCTGTAAGGCGGTGCCCCAATTTAAAGAGTACTCTCTGGAGAGTACTCTTTCGCATTACCACAAGATACAGCTCTCTGGCATTCTCGCTCTCTCCAGTTGGGACAATGAACTCTCGAGTTTGTAAACAAACTATGCAAAGGTAACAAGTGCGTAAATTTGATTAATGCAAGTTATTAACACATCAAATACATTTGAAGGCAATTAAAATTATAATTTTTAACGTACCAAAGTCGTATTTCAAGCAGCGAATAGCTGTTATAGGCGATGCCGTTATTTTGAATTTTGTGATTTAACGTGCATTAGGGCAGAAAATGTTTACACAACTTCTCGCCATAATTAACTGTTCATTGGAAATACTTATTTATGTATAAATATTGAAATATTTGCAATATGTGACACACATTTCTTCAATAACCTAAAAACATAGTTGTAATTAAGATGGCGTGCGCCAGAGAGAATGAGAGAGTGCAGCGAGTGAACAGTTTCGTTTTCTCGCTGTACTCTCGCACTTTCGCACTCTCGCCAACAAATTGAGACGTGGTCACGAGAGAGAGAGAGAGAGAGAGAGAGAGCAGACTCTGAGTGAATTGAGACGCGGCCTAAGATCAAGGCGTTCAATTGGCATCAGTTTACCCTCGAGGACTAACCTTATAGATTGACCAATCTTTCCACTCCATTAATCTGTCAGAAACAAAATATGAATAAGATTGTAATTATAAAGGTACATAGTTAAGACATGAAGGTTTTCACATTTATACGCTGTAATATTTTCGCAAGCCCTTTCTGTGGTCTGTAGAGACAAAGAACATTTAAATTATTTCCATTTATTCCCTCACGCATGAGAAAATAATAAATGCAAAAGTAAAACAGTACAGAGGTTTACATGCCACGTAAATTCTGAATATTTACGTAATTAACAGAATGTTAACTTATTTATTTGACAAATTCACAATACACAGCCAAAGTTGAGTGGGGAGTTTGCCAAATGACCTTGTTGGATTCAATGTGTTAAGAGCCTGCTTCTTCCTCAGATTTGTTTCAGAAACTGCCTTCCAGTCGTCAAAAGTTTCATTTTGGCTCTTTCGAAAGTTTATGCCGTGAAAATAGTGTTCCTATGAATGAGCCGTTTTAACCAGTATAGGAAACTGTACATCTCCTCCGACTCCTTCTAACACCATTGTTGTCCTGCTGGGCACACTGATAAATATCACTTGTGTGACTGCCGTGAATGTATTTTCAGTTACAGTCTACCAAATCCCAATTTTTATGTGATCTTTGAATGATTTATGCAATGGAGGTTTATGACAAACTGAAATGTTTTGTAGGATATACGCCATCGCTATAGCGAATGTTGTTGAATCGCGGAAAACTCAGAGTTTCATAAATCGACCAAGCACGATAAAATAGGAAACAAGAAACGAAGAAACAAACCAAGGCAGTGAAGCCAGACATGGCTGCAGCCAACATACAAATAGTTCCAAAATATGAATATAGTCGGTTAAAAAAGGGGGAGGGTCAAGCAGACAAGCAGGCAACAAGGTGCATGAAAATGGCGGCAATGATGTACAAATACAACGAGGACAGCACAATATAAACTGTATACAGGGACAGAATTATCTATAGACAAGACAACACAGCGAATGAAACTCTGACGATGATAGAAAGTTCGCTTTGACGACAACAGATGCAAAGTTTCGGGTACTTGTATCTGTTTCCGTCTTCAGGCACACGAACAAGCTGAGGAACTTCAGCAAACTAACCCTGAAAAATCGAGGATCCTATATAGAAATGGCAACTAGTTACTGCTCGACTAATGACATTGTAGATGTCTTCTGATTGGTCGTGTAGATTGTAATGGGCTTATATGCTGCAACGATGGATTGTTTATTATTGTTTCACTAAATTTTGTTGGTTCATTTAATAGTATCTGTTTCAAAATATTATATTTTATTATTAGAGGTATCCGCATATACTTAACTGTCTGAAGGCATTATCTTTTATTTTTATTTTAGTCTGGTGTACTTCCAGAGTTTTTGAAGTTAAATTTTCTTACAATATTTTGTGACTGTTTTCCCAACAATGTTTGGCCAGTATGGATTTTTCAGTTTCACATTTGTTAGTATTATTTTGTTATTCTTTGATGCAGAGAGTTTCTCTCATGTGCACGCTTCCGTATGCACAAGGGACTTTGTACACACAGCCGAACTGACGGAGCGGGACACACGAGAGATGGCGGAGGAAATCAGCGGTACCGCCCTAGTCCAGGAGAAGGCACGGCAGTGGCGCATAGCGGTGGTGCGATGGTATGTTTTAGTGTACGTGGAACGTGCGGGCGTAGCACGCGTGCCGGTAGGGTAAGTTTCAGGCAAGTGTGGCTCAGTTCGTGAGCTGGCAGGTTAAACATTCAGCCTGCATCTCCGACTACCGCTTATAAACAACGTGTAATACAAGCTGGCAATTGTTCCTTGCCTGCCGTCTTTGTTGTGGTGAAGACGTTGGTGTGTTTTAACGTACACAGCTTAGTAGAGTCTAGCAGAGTTATCAAACATTACACTCGCACAAGTACTTAGACTAGGTGATTGCGGAGACGTGCACATTAGTTACAAGCCGTATATTATATTTTAATTACGTCCAGTGCTGATGATGTAACATAGGTTCAAAGTCAACCAGAGTTAACAGCGTAAAAGAAAAAAAACTTAGAACATTTTTCAGTCTTTAAATGCCATACATAGAAAGTCATATTCAAGAATATAAATAAATTCCCAGCGGTTCTTATTTACAGGATGTTACAAATTTTGCGAGATTATTACTTGTAAAAAAATGAGGTACAGTTATACAATGCAAGCTTTTGGTGGGCGCAAATCGAGATTATTACTTGTAAAAAAAATGAGGTACAGTTATACAATGCAAGCTTCTAGTGGGCGTAAATCGTAAGGGAGAAATTCGGAATTTAAAATTGGCATTGAAAACCAACATTTGTTAAATTGACCCGAGGTAAGGAGGAATAAATAATGACGTCCCGGGTGCGTTTTAATAATAACCAGATCTGCAACTATGGAAACATTGTTTCGAATGCCTTTCACCTTCACTACATAATGGAATTGCCAAACCTCCTGTGTATCGTGTCTTGCCTATATGTGAGGCTCCATATTTTCTACGTCCATTTTCTCGAAAACGGTTCCTTTGAGAGTGTTGCAACAAGGTTATCTTGTTTGTTCATTGGGGCCTCCTGCTACAAACTGTGTCATTTAACATCCAAAAATTAATTGATAGAAATTTATACGGCAAATAAGGAATGGTCAACCTCATTATCTACTGGAGTTGAAAGGTATTCGAAACTTTTTTTTACAGGTCGCAGATCTTGTTATTATTAAATTACACCCAGAAATGCTTTATTTAGCTGACCTCATTTTTGGTTATTTTTTTAAAAAGGTAGTTTTTCAATGCAAATTTTCAATCGCGAACATCATCCTTCAAATTTGCGCCAACGATAAACTTGTATAATATAACTTTACCTCAATTTTTACAAGAAATCATCTCGCAATGTTTGAAACAAACTGTCGTGAACATCCGGTAGATGTATTTGATGACCCATTGAAAACATTTATCCAGAACTGTGACTACCTTACTGTTTCTTAAGGAGGGAAATTCCAGAGCTGACATTTATTTAGCGTATGACTTAACATCGCTTCAGTATACATTATTTACTTGCTTTACAAATTGATATCTAGTACATGAATATAATCTATTGATCATTCCTTCATCGTTAAGAACTCTGTAGGGTCGCCAGGGAAAGCTCGTCCGTGGTAGCTTATGCAGACAGTAGCTACATATTATGTTTAAGGAACCTACAGTCTATTTTGGTATGATTGAGTCATATTTCCCATTTCCGATAATTTTGTATATTCGTCAACAAGGAAAAACAGGTTATTTCAAAAAGTTCCATCGAATTTTAAATGTCTATATTATATTTCCACTAGTAACCAGAGAACTATGCCGTAACGAACGAAATACATATCTTCCAATGAAATTTGCTTACAAGTACAGTAGCATAAATGCTCAGTATTTCCCCATACAAGCAATGGTATACACACACACACACACACATATATATATACGGTTGTCATACTCGTCCCACACATTAGCGAGCATATCATACGTAGACTTTATTGTCAGCTCCCAATACAACTAACACCTTCTCAGTAACTGATATGATTCGTGGCCAGTCCTATACCTCTAATTTACGATTGGTTTGTACAAATACCACTAAGAACCCAGCAAACTGTGCAGTGATACGAGTGCAGCAGTTAAGTACATTAATTCGAGACCGAATGGCTGAACAGTTAGGCTATACAGGCTGTTGAAATCGTATAAATATTTTCGAAACAATCTGTACCGTGCCATGTTGTGTTTTTGTTGTCCTTTGAAGCCTTGTAATATTGTTTAGGACTTCTTTGCTTTTCATTTTTATTATTGTTTGAATACTATTGTATTAGTTTATCGTTAGTTTCAGCAATGCAAAATCTAGTGTCTCTGTACTTTTGTCTGCTTCGTATTTTGGTAATTTGTCCTTTTCCATTAGACTAAGCCCTGAGAATGATTATTTTTCTGATTTGTTAGTTGTATAGTTAGTTGTACTTTTGGGGAAGTGGCTATAGCACTCGCCTCCCACCAAGGCGATCCGTGTGCGATCCTCGGCGGGGTCGGTCCCCGGATTTTTGCATGTGGGAATCGTGCTGGACGATGTCGTTGGTCTGCGGGTTTTTCTCGGGGTTTCCTGGTCTTTCACCCTCCAATAATGCCAGTACCTCTCCGCTGTAGGAAAACACTTCATGGCATCCTTCATGGCAAGTATATGCCTACGGGCGTCCAGTAACAACGAATCTCCATTAGGAGTGGATACCCTGGTCCTCGGATACTTTTCTCATTCTTCATGTATTTATTTGTTTTATTGAGAACTTGTTTGTAGGTTTTTAGATTATGATATTGTGGCAATTTTAGTGTCACTTTTATCAGCGCGTAGATGGTCTAGGTTTTAGGAACGTGAGTTTTTTTTTTCTTCCACGAGTAGGAAGGAAACAAAAAGTCGAATGAATCGAGGAATGTTTTTAAAAGTAATCAGTCACCATTGTACCTGCTACCTATAATCAAGGAAAAGCTTAAATCAAAGACCTAGTGGTTTCACTAACGAGACTCTCCAAAGTTGTGGTCGTGAAACACCGGGGTAACGCTTTAACTTCTGTTATTATACATACTTTACTGAAGGTTTACAAGTGGAAACCTTTTTACGAAGCTGCTCTTTTACTGCCAACATGACTTAGATCATAAACGTTGTTGTTGCATCTTAAAACACTCTTGTATAGTTCGATAAAATTAGCTGCAACAACATGCATGCTAATGAATGAAAATTGTATTAGCAAGCTATCTGCCCCCTTTATTATAGTTTTTCCCCCTTTCGTCACTTGTGTTGTGTCAGCGTCATTCGTTATAATTCGTCTCGTGTACTAACTAGTATCTCAATTTTTCATTTAACTTATTTGTCATAGTCTCCTTGATAATGGTTTTTCACTGCACCATAATTCATTTATTAACTAACTGTAAAATCCAAGGACGTAAGTAGAAAAAAATTCTCTCGCCATTTGTTATAAATGTTTCGTTTTGCCAGAGTTTTCATGCTGATCAGCCACGCACTATCTAGAAAAAAGAAAGAAAAATACAATACAGCGTTATTTTCATTGTGTAAGTACCATCGTGCTATACATTTTTCGCTACTACCACTTTTATATGTTGAAAAATTCAGAAAACACACAACGTTCAAGAAACAGATATGTCCTCTCTCCTTCCTTACGACTTATCTCACCTGTCCTCCCCCAGTCCCCATTTTAAGTCGTCCTGCAGTATAACTCCCAAGTACTTGTACCTATCCACCTCCCCAGTCATCAACATATCGCATATCCTTTCAGTAAAACTTATTATAACTGTTTTTTTTGTTAGCCCTGGAGAAGGCGCGTGCTTTTTTGTTACACGCGTAGGTTGACATGTGTCAACCATTTTATTATGTCGACATATTGTTGATATATTACATTAACTCGTGATATTTCATGCATATATTACTTTTTTAAGTGTTCTAAATGACTCTACTGCTAATTTCTGAGGGGAAACATTAAGTGATATGTATTTAAAACATATTTATAAATACACTAAAAACAATACTCAGGAAACATTGCTGATATAACTGTCACAATAAAATTATTATGTGAACCCCTTGATTTATTTTTTATTTAAAGTAATTTTAGTTGTGTTTCCTTGGATTTCCTGGTTTAAAAACACCTATGTACAAACAATTGAATTATACACCGACCATTTGGTCACCATACATCCAGTCCTAAAATTTTTGGCACAAGTTTATTGTCAGCCCTTTTTTTGAGTTTTGTTTTTTCATTGAGTCATATTGCAGTAAATTGGGGTGTTTTATGCGTTGCTTGATTCGTGAGCATTTTGGATAACAACAGTACATGTTTCTAAGAAAAAAAAATAAAACAATATAAATCTGCACCACACTGAAACAATCACCACTAAACTTTCTTTAAAGTACTTTCACAATAAAATTATCACATGGTCCCTTTGCCTTCTGTTGACATGAAAATACAATAAGAATTTTTTTTATTTGAAAGTTTAAAAAAATGAAATTACAAACAATTCAAACATACATCACACAAGTGATCACCACACAACCAATATTTACATTTATGGCACCACCTCCTTGTTGTACGGTATTTTGGTCACCCACACTCACAACGTCATCTGGAACCCTGTTTCGGGTTTTCCGAAGGTTTCTTACTTGAAGTAACACCCAGTAGAACACATGCACGTCGCCTCAATTCAGTAGGCACCTATGGTAACGCGGATCTGTATTGTATTTCACGCTTGATGCTTTCCTATGACAACCTCTGCAGGAAGGCTGTTCTTTGCAGTGATTTTCATTCTTCAGCATTTGCTCGATAAATGCACGATGCATTTATGGCAGATATATCCAGTAAATAGTAAATAAACTACCATGGTCCACCTTCCGGTGTTCCTCTAAACAATTTTTTTAATGAGCTGGTCAAGGAGACCCACCCCAGTTTTCGTCATATTGTAAAATGTGACTATTTCTGGTGTTTCATGGAGTTTCCTGTTTCTTCGTCAATCGAATCAGAATGCTATAATGATGTAAGGTGGATATCGAGAGAACAGCTTGGTTTACTTGAGGTCAGTACGAGGCTAAGGTACATTCACTTTGTAAATCAAATAGAGAAGAATGTGGTTTTTGTTCTTTGTTGGCTAAAAATTCTAGTGGAATTTCTTTTTTATTCTTCCTAAGTGTACCTACATAAGTTAGACCTTTGTCTCCAAGCAAGCCTGTAGCCAAAGGTATACTGCTAAACCAGTTGTCACCAGTAATGTTTCGGTGAGTCTCACTTACTGGTTCCACTCGTCTCATAACCACCTCTGTATGCAAGTTTCTCTGCTTGTAAGGGCCCTGTGGTTGGTTTCCTGCATAGTTTTCTAAATTACAAGCGCAGGCTCATTTAGCGTCTACCAAAGAAAAGGTTTTGATGCCATATTTTTCCAGCTTATTTGGTAGATATTGTCTAAATTGACACCTACCGCGAAATTAAAGCAGCTGTTCGTCGACAGTCTGTGTTTGTTCACTTGGAATAAAATGTTCTGAAAGTTATGAACAATTGTTTCAAAATTTATGTTACCGGAGCTAGTTCGTAAATTTTTTCGAGACTCCCGATTCGTATGACATCGAAACGTAAGCATCTGGGAAGAAACCTGAATATCTTCACATTCATGATCAAGTAACAATATTCTAATCAATGAACTTTGACATTGTCCCATAGCATGCTAACATTTTTCCTTGAACACCTTTGGGTACTAATAAGATACAGTAGTCCTAAAAGTGTGCCCTAATTTCAGTTTCATTAGTGCACCTTGCATCTCTAGTCATTTGAAAATTACTTATCGAGTGATTGATGTATATGTTTGTGCAACTTACTACAATCTTTTAGACATCAGTGTCCAGAAACAGGTTTAATAACATATCATCTGAAACTACCGTTGATGCATGTCTTTTCGGGCCTGGAAGATGAATTATTATATTCTCTGACCTTGTCCTGACACTCTTCTTTGGAACAGACCTAGACCACTTAATTATCTTATCCTTTCCCACATAAAGAAATAAAGAATTTAGTGACTCACCCTCACATATTCCGCCTTAATCATCTGATTGATCCGACTCAGTATCATGTTCGCTTTCGGTAATATCATCTTCTTCGTTAGAATCAGATTCTTCTTGATCAGCAATGTCTGAAGCATCATCCTCCATTACCGTTTCAAGCCACTTCATCTAAACATTTGGATCATGAGAGGTTTCTTCTCTTCTTTTCTTTGGTGCAGTCATTGTGCCTAAAAAAATTGTAAACACTGTGTCAGAAAAATGTTTATTCATAACAATATTAATATTTCTACACACTTATATCTATTTTAGCAGTAAAATCACGAAAATAAAACAGAAAAAAATATTACACTTACGTTGTCCATTGTTGCATAAATAGGAGCGTGGGAAAGAGGTGTCAACCAGCACATACTTATATCTTGCCAGTACGAGATTATCAGACCAACTGTATCCAACCTCTAGCTACTGCACTTCCAGGAAGGCACTGGGCTTGGGTACGTCCAGATAAAAATATATTAGAAAGTGCATACAAACAAATATGACTGGATGAAATCTGTCAACCACACGCCTATTCCTTAACAAGGTTTAGTGAGGAAAAACGTGCACATACAAGATCAGAATGGATTTGAAGCTTTGGTCTAACGATTGCGGTATGACGATGTGAACCTCTTGTAATAAGTTTACCATAGTCGATCGGCATATAATATTCCGACGTGAGTTTTATTCTGTACTCTTTGTTCACATCATATTAATTTTCCCATAAAGTGTAAAAATGTGTAAATAAATGCGCTGATTAGACAATGAAAAAGGTCTACGCAAGTACGCTGTCGTTGGTTGTACTGTAAGAGGCACATGTTTGACCCTTCTGATAGATTTATCAGTACCTGGAATTAAATGTTCATCATTATTGTTTCATGTGCTAACAATTCAATCTGCCCCATTGAGTTTGTAATATTTCTCATTAAATAGGAGAGCATTCTTGTTTGGAAACTGAACGGGAAAAAATCATCACAGCAAATTACCATGTTCTTGATTTATAATTTACCAGAAATTCAACCTAAAGACTAAATAATAACTATTGGTAATTTTTAATAAAACAAATTGTATAAAGGCTTGGATAACTTGCACTTCGCCCATGGGTTTGTGGGACAAAGGGAACTTTTAAAACTAGCCGTTGCCTAATTTAAGAAATATTTTTGTTGAAAGAGTGGGTAGTTGGTAATAGCTGAATATTAATTTAAATTAAAATTAAATATCAATTTTGAACATAAAAAATCGAGTTTGAAAATAAATTCTTTAATTAAGTAACGCGTTTTAAACTTATAAAAATGCCCACATAACTTACTGACAGCAACGCTACAGTTTAGGTTTATCGTCGTGTCAATATTCTTTTACTAATATACTCACATACACGCAAATAAAATTGTAATGTTATTATATTTAATTCAAAGAATTTGTCACACCACAATGTATCGCATTTTAGGTACCACAGAATTTAGTGTAGTAGTTTAGTTTAATAGGAAGACCTTATATAGGACAGAGATATCATTTAGGCAAGGAACATATTGACATTAGTAATATATTTAAAATTTAGCAAGAATCACTGCAGCAGTTTTCGAGTTGTAGCGCCATTTTACAAAATGACAACCAAATAATAATATATTTTAATATGGTTGAAGCGTGTGATTGGTAATTATTTATAACCAGTATGGTTGTAACTGTCATAAAAAGTCGTCTTTTTTTTCACGTAATATGCACTCGAAATTACACATGATTTTTCACAACCGAAAAGAAAGAAGTTTATAATAATACATCACGTCAAGTCGCTAAATCTTATTATTTCATAAAAATAAAAATTGTTTAATTCGATAACTAGCCAAAGTTACACATACATATACATATATACACACACTTGCTATGTAACGCATTTACGAAAAAACAGCGTAAAAAGAGACAAATGTCCTTAAGCCGCCGCCATTCACCATCACCCTCAAAGCCTCAGTGCGGAAAGGAGATCAGTGAGGATTTTTGTCCTGCGAATGGTAAATCATTAGTCGAGTCCAGGCAAGTGGGGGCTAAAACACACTACGCTTGGATGTCCTTCATAGAGTACTGAACTGTAGCCTCATTGCAGTGGTGTTTTAGATTTTTTACAATTACTTGTCTCATCTACACTAGGCCTACTGCGCATAGAGTCAATTACTGAATCAGTAGGAGCATTCGGTGATTGTCTGAATAACGTGGTGTTCAACGCTCGGTTGATTTTTGGAGAATAACTTAAGTCTTCAGTTGATGGTCGTAGTATTTCGTTAACATTGCTCTTGTTTTGTCTTTCTACTGATAACCTGTCTAGTCAAAACTAGTAAACATTTTTCTTAAACGCTGGACTGGTATTAAGGACTCGGGATGATTCCCCTGCTCCTGCCATCCTGACTACTGTTTTCTGTGTCTCGAAATCGGTCCAGGCAAATGCTGGAATGGTCACTTTACAAAAACCATGCCCCATTCCTTTCCCAGTCCGATCATTGTATCAATATGTGTAACGCCGTCTCTAACCTCGTTTCCATAATTTAGCACATTATTTATTTTAAATTTATGACCATTCAATAAATATTTTCTGTATTCGTATCACTACGAAAATTTAACATTTTCCTAGAAAAAAATTAGGATTGTGTTATTTGTTTACACTAAAATTCTAAGAGCTGCGAACATTTTTGTATGCTAGCTGTACATGAAATCGGAAAAAACAGTTGGCTCGGAGAAGTGATTGGGGGGGGGGGGGTGTTGTTAGGCTCTTGTACTTCAAAATAACTTCAGTGGTACTGTACCGGCCGTAGTACAGCGGAGAGGGCGGTGACTGAGCCGCGCGACGTTGCCGCTAGCATTAGGAAGTGCAGGCGAGCCGCAACGTAGCATCGGTCGCTGCACGCGCGCTGCAAGCGGCCACCACATGCACATGCACCGCGCCCGGCCCAAGGTCGCGCGTACGGCTGCTGTAGCTCTGTCAGCCTGCCTACCCGGGCAGTACCTAGGTCGTCACTGTGCATCCACCCCACCTCTCCCCTCTCCCACGACACCTTCAGCGTGACTAGCGTTTTAGAATTCCGAGTCGCGGCCCAGTTGCAGTCGCCGCGCCGTTAGCCTTCATGTACGTAACCTTACCATGTCAAATACAATCCCTAGGCCTTTTCTCCTTCCGTCGTACCTGTATTGGCTGAACATCCTTATTACGATCTCCCACCAAGTCGATCCGGGTACCATTCCTGTCAGGGTCGGCACCGGAGTTTCGCATGTGTGAATCGTACCGGATGATGCAATATTTTGATGGGTTTTCTCAAATATCTCCCGTTTTTCCACTGCTCCATACTCACCTTATGTCACCCCACACCAGCGTTGAAAACTATGCTGACCGAAATCCCTCCATTCGCGCCTTATAATGCTATGATACGGACTAGGACGGGAAAACTACTGCTCTTGTAAATTTCCTATTATACATTTAATCAGTGAATGTATTACTTATGTCCTGATTTATGCTTTTTACTATATGTGTTTAAAAAAATACCTTGTCAAACGTTATGAAGTTTCAATTAGCGTGGCTCGGGTAACCGAGGGGTGAGGTAGCTGTTCTTGCTTCCTGACGACGTTCCAAAAACATTTCTTCTCATGTTCCGTTGCCTGGCCAGAGATTTTCGTGCAACTTCTTTTTATACTATAATATTTTACTAAACGTAAAGAGAAAATATTAAACACCATAATTCTATGACGTGCTACTAAATGTTAGGACGATAATATAATTTCTTAAGGAGGAGTTTGACAACCGTAATTCTCTAATGTGCTACTAAGGGTTAGGACGATAATATAATTTCTTATGGAGGAGTTTGACAACTGTAATTTTCTCTAATGTGCTACTAAAGGTTAGGACGATAATATAATTACTTATGGAGGAGTTTGACAACCGTAATTCTCTAATGTGCTACTAAAGGTTAGGACGATAATATAATTACTTATGGAGGAGTTTGACAACCGTAATTCTCTAATGTGCTACTAAGGGTTAGGACGATAATATAATTACTTATGGAGGAGTTTGACAACCGTAATTCTCTAATGTGCTACTAAAGGATAGGACGATAATATAATTACTTATGGAGGAGTTTGACAGCCGTAATTCTCTAATGTGCTACTAAAGGATAGGACGATAATATAATTACTTATGGAGGAGTTTGACAACTGTAATTCTCTAATGTGCTACTAAAGGTTAGGACGATAATATAATTACTTATGGAGGAGTTTGACAACCGTAATTCTCTAATGTGCTACTAAAGGTTAGGACGATAATATAATTACTTATGGAGGAGTTTGACAACCGTAATTCTCTAATGTGCTACTAAAGGATAGGACGATAATATAATTACTTATGGAGGAGTTTGACAGCCGTAATTCTCTAATGTGCTAGTAAGGGTTAGGACTATAATATAATTACTTAATGAAACAAAAATGCATGTTTACTAATTTTTTTCGACATTCGAAAATTAAGGGAGAAAAAATGAGTAAAATGTGTTTTCTATCAATCTTATATAATTCTTAAGTTTGTTAAGATATCGAAATGAGTTTTGCTTTATAATGAAGTTAACGTACATCTGTAAAAAGTAGTTTCAGTTTTTTTTTTAAATTAGGAAAAAAAAAACCTATCGGCCGCAGCACAGCACAACACTCGGCGGACTGGGCATGCGGCCAATTCAACAGTGGTTCCCAGCCTTGAAAATGCTGTAATGTTTATAATTTTAGTACGATAATATCTAGGACCATACAGTAACCGAAATTAAATATATATATTTATTATTATTTTAAAATAATTTTCATATCCGTAAACTACTCGCGCAGAGGTTTTCGGATAGTAAAATTATTTTAAAATCAAAAGGTAAATATTTTTTAAAAATTATAATACTATAGAGTCCTGGATATTATCGTACTAAAATTATAAAAATTACGGTTTTCCATTTTTATGGATTTTGTGGTTTCAACCCCTTATTTTTGAAGTACAGTTATTAATTTTTTTTTACTAGAAAGCAAAGCATACTACCACCCAGTTATATATAAATAATCGTCCGCTAATAGAATATATACTCGGCAAAAAAAATCCCATCGAATTATGATGAGTACGGTAGTTTAGATTTTATCGGCGATCGAGTATTCCAGTCGTTCGCTCGATATCTTGCCTTCCCATACCCCTTAAAGCACAATATTATAACATACATATTTAACAATGTCGTTGTACACTTCATACAGAAAATGAACTCTTCTACCAGCTGCCAATAATATGTGCGTATATAATATCATAGCAGTTCCCTGCCGCCTTGCCTTACACGGGATTCTAATCTAAAACTTCCTACCGGTGTTCGAATAACTACGCCAAGATAGGTCGTCAAAATTGTTAAGAAATCGTAAGCGTATAAAGCAGATTCGTGCCCAAAGAAGTGTACGTATCAATAGGACGAATATGAGTTAGGTATTTTACAGTTACGCCATAGCGTCAATGGCTGTATTTTATGGTCAGTATAAGTATTGGACAAAATCCAGTTAAAATCTCGATGTAACTCAATGATACTGATATTATACTTCCAAATCTATGCTTATTATAATTGATCCATGTCGTTACGTGGTGAGTGTTCAATACCAAACGCAAATTATCTCATAAGTAGCTGTGTAGATGTTTTGTACAGACGAAACATTTCGAACGCCGTAAATGGTATCGTATCAACTATAGCTTCCACTCCTGGTGGATTACTCGATACTTCATAAGCTCATAATTATATGTATAAACAGATAAATAAGACAGAGATCATTAGCGTTACCAGTCACACTTATCCTACTTCAACAAACAACCCCCCCCCCAACTAAAAAAAAAATCCCTCATCACTTCACTCAGCCTTATCACCAGGGTGACACGAGGGGCTAGCTGGTTTCCTTGTGACGTCAGGTTGGCTGGTCGGGAAGCGCTCACCAGCAACCATTACGCGAAACTGTTCCACGTGCGTCTATTGTGCCAATGTACGAAAAGAAAACACACTTCGAACTTTTACAGAATGTTATTAAGAGGGGAAGTGAGAAGGTTGTACGGCCCTTTAACAACGATGTCTTAAGAGGGCGTGGTACATAATTCAACGCTAAAATCATTAATCCATAACTGTAGGTTTCTTGAAGCCAATTTGCGAATATTAAACAATAACAATTCTAGACAATAGTTTTGACCAACGTTTTAAACAAAATTGTTTTCAGTGTTACGAACTTCTGAGGCACAATCTCTGACGCCGGAACCTCGTGCATTTAACTGCGGCGCAAGAGATATTGCGTAAAGAATCAGTAATTCTGGATAAATATTTACTCATAAAGTTGTCAAATACCATTATCTAGGATTGTCATTGAGTATTTTATCCATATTGGCTTCGAAGAAAAGGGTAGAAATCAACTGATGTTTTCAGCGTTTGAAGTGAGGTGAAGAGGCAACACAACATTCATACACGAGCTGGTAACCCAGGAACTTTCTCCCTGTACACCAGCGCTCAACCAACTATGCTACGGAGGCTGGCGTATTGTTAAAGACTCCATACTCATTAAAAAAAACTTTCGAAGCCCTCCAATAACTAAAAATGGCATTTTCAGGCTGCCGTTCTTCGAACTATACTAACCGGATGAATGTGGAACTCAGAGTGGTGCACTGAACTATGCTACAGACTTTCCACCAATAAAATTATATGGTCACCTCTTGAAGTCCCATAGCAAAAATGGATCGGCCTGTTTTTTTCTTGCTAGTTCAGCGCTTACCTTGTTGTACCTATGTACCTATGCGGCATTCTATGCGCGCGACAGGTCGCCCTTATAGCTCCATCACTTCTGAGCCTGTAATATCTCCATTGCCATAAAGATGATATTATAACTGGTTATACACGCCGGGTGTGATATGCTTAGATCCACCTGATGTCCGTCAGATATCCTAACGTCTGCTGTACGCATCAATCAAACCACATTTTTTAAAGCTTTCGCATGTTCTGAATGTTTCCATCATGTTCGCTTCCCTAGTTACAGTCACGAGTTACATAACTTGGCGTAATTAAGGAACGTGCAAAGAGAGGCGAGAAACTGCCTTTGTTGTGGGCTGAGGAGGAAGGCACAGTGCAGTCGCCTCCTGTGGGAACCAATCCGCGAGTGAAAAGGTGAAAGCGAACTCGTCTGCGGTCGTGTGAAAGGTGTTTTGTCGAGGCAGCTCTTTAATTAATCGCGCACTCTCTTATTCAGCGTGAAATGTTTATTCGACACGCAGTTGTTAGATTTTGTAATGTTAACTTCACAGGCCTATTGTCAAGAGTTTATATCTGCTCACTCATCTTTGAATTTAATTATATTTTTTGTAAAGGTGTTTCTAATTATTTGGTTGACATCTCTGTTTTTATGTCGGAAGTTAATCAAATTGAAGGGAATTGGAGACAGCTTCCACTTTAAACTGACCTAATCTTACAACTAAGAAGGCATTATCTACCTTATTCAAATCCGCGTAGCCACTGATGTCACGAATGAGAAACAAAACCTGCCACATACGTAAAACTCTCGATAGCATACTTTACCCCATCTTCATCCACAACTCTTATTAACTAAAGTATCGATTTATTTACCTTTTATGTAAAAAGTAAGGCGCTTTAAGCAAAAGTAAATTGAAATGG
>PNEQ01129351.1:52406-93404 GCA_003012365.1 Medauroidea extradentata
TTTTTTTTTTTTTTTTTTTTTTTTTTTTTTTTTTTTTTTTTTTTTTTTTTTTTTTTTTTTTTTTTTTTTTTTTTTTTTTTTTTTTTTTTTTTTTTTTTTTTTTTTTTTTTTTTTTTTTTTTTTTTTTTTTTTTTTTTTTTTTTTTTTTTTTTTTTTTTTTTTTTTTTTTTCAGTTCTTCCACTTTTACTTATGTTCAATGGAATAGGCCTACATTCGAAACTCTTCTTAGGTGTATAGGTCAGTTAAACGACTAGCACGCGTGTGTTTCAATAATGTTTGTGTTAACAGCGTCAACGAGGTCCGTATCAATTCAGCGTTATTACCTGTTATTCTTCATAACGGCTTCCTCACAGTTGTTATTTCCTCCTAATCACAATAGTGTAGCAGGACTGTTCTTCGTGATCCTTCGTAAGTGCCTTACATGTTGTTCTGCGATATTTCTGCATTCCTGCGTAGAACGTGTACGTTTGCTTGGTCGCGTGTCTCTCTTACGGAATTTAGTTTCTGTCCTTTCCTTATTTTTGTTTCTCTCGAGTTAATTGCCATTGATAATGGGGCGGAAATATTTTTGTGTAGCATCATCTTTACATCGAGGATCTAATACAGGAATTTTAACATCTCATAATTTTTTTCTAAATGTCAGTGTCAATCTGCTGAAGTCCTCACATGGTCGTTGGTTGTGTGCCTAAAGAAGTGACGATAATTTCGTCAGCACTTAACATCTATGTCTTTAGCGCTAGTGAGGGGTGACATGATGTGAGTACGAAGCAGTACCATTCTCGCATGCGGAAATCCGGTGACCAACCCCGCTGGGAATGGAACCTGGATCGCCTTGCGTGGGAGGCGAGTGCTCTATCCACTGCGCCAACCGCGGCCCCGTGTGCTTGAAGACGGGAACAGGTACCAATTCCCGAAACGTCACACATGTTGTTAGAAGGGAGCTTACTATCATCGTTTGTGTTATATTCGTTGTATTGTCTACGACCATTTCTGTCGCTGTGTACATTTGTGTTGCCCTCGTTGTGTTTGTCCATGCGCTTTGTTTGGTTCTTGTCTCTTTTTAATTTCCTTTTTTAGTTTTTTTGGTTTCCATAATAATTATACCTACTGACTATATTCGGAATTATTTGTATGTTTGTTGACTTCACAAATTTCCGGCTTCCTTGACGTATGTTTTTAATTCTCATTTTCAAAGGCTGACCGTGTTCTTGCCACTCAGTAACATTCGCTACCAATCTCGCATATCCAGCAAAACCCATTCGTTTGTAATACAAACCCACTGCAAAAATCATTTCAAGACCACGTCACCTTTACAGCTACTCAATTTAACTACGTGTACTTACCTCCGGTAATGGCATTACGTGTTCTTATATTTGTATTGTTGGTAGTCTCTGTAGCTTATACTTTGTCAGGAATTTTTTATTTATTTAAAATGTAACTCCGACCGCATTCACGGTAACCTGTTTGTGACTGTGAATTTTTGTCCAACCACATCCGTCTTATTTTCATGAAAGCGTCATCATTTCGTCAGTAAGGGAGTTTAGTAAATTTGAAGTGTCGTGGTACTGCCGAAAACGTATTGTAGACATATTTTTATTATTTTTGTATGTATTTTATGTGATGCATTAACTTCATTATTTTGATTGATTATTTTTGTATCGTCTTCAGCCATTAAGAACCAAATATCACTCAGTGGGATTTTATTGTATTCTTTATGCAGGCGCGTTTCAATCTCACTAGGGATTCTCGCTTACAGAAGTAGTGTCACTACACTGCATAACTTTTACAAGAGCCCTTTTGTAGGCCCTTTTCAGAAATCAAACTCTAGGAATCAACTTTTGAACGAAAATGCAGCTCTTCCATACTGGGGTTTGATGTTTTAGGTCCTGCGACCCTTATCCGGATATGTGGTAAAGCTGTGAATGCCAGTAGGGAAGGGGTGGGGGAAATCTAACATACTAAAAATTTGGCGGACAAAAAATTATACGAGTAGTGGTGCACGAAATGTTTATTAGCGTACGAGATAAGGTAGGCTATGTAAGTCGTAAAATAAGTTTGAGTGTTGCAAGCTAGAGACATTTGCGTTGTCGAATGCTGGTAATGAAATAAGTGGAAAACTTAGGCTTAGCTGGCAGATATGTCTCGGAGAACACCGTGTATCTAGCACGGTCTGTGTGCCACACGTGTACTATAACACGTAGACTGCGAGCCGGCCTGGGAGGTGAATCTATAATGAGTGAGTGAGAGATTTTGGTCAGCCCTTGGCATCGAGGTCTTCAGCGCCGGTGAGGGGTGGCATGAGGTGAGTATGTAGCAGCGCCGGGATGAAAGGGCGGAGGAAACGGGAGATCCCCGAGAAAACCCGTCGACCAACGGTATCGTCCGGCACGATCCCACATGCGAAAATCCGTGGGTGGGCTCCGCCGGGAATCGAACCCGGATCGCTTTGGTGGGAGGCGAGATGTCTGACCCCTCGACCACCGCGGCCCCACGTGAATCTCTAAGCCTGCTAGGCCGAGTGCTGTTGTAGACAGCTGATGTATCTGGTTGATATCCTAGTCCGTCCGGGTTATTAGTAGCCTATTCTCCTGTCCATCTTCCGGTTGTATTCAGTGTTGAGAACTTTGATTGACTAGAGAGACCATGCAAGCGTGATATTTTCGGTCACGGTGGAACGGAATTAGGTTTAGTTGATCAACACTATGATTTAGATAATTGAAAAAATAAAATACTATGAATCAGAGTAAGTGCTTCCTAACGCTAATGGTTCAATTTACTGTAACATACGTAGAAACTGTCATACATAATGTACAAAAGTAATATTAAATAATAATTTAATACATGACTTAAGTATGTCTAAATTAAATAATTTAATTTCTTCAAGACGCGTTTGAAAATAACAGTCGCCAGTTTCAGTATTTCATACTGCCTACGCAGAATGTACAGTGCAACGCTATAAAATATGCACATTGTCTCCTACGATTTTGACCCCATAGTTAATTATTGTTTCTTGCTATTTAGACTAACCAGCGGTAATGAAATTTTGAAAAACATGAATTCGGTATAGCTAATTTTCTTCTTTAAAATGTCTTCCTTAGGAACAAATTTATTTTCTGTAAATAAAATAAAGTTTGTCTTAAAAAAGAACTACAAAATAATTTTATAATAACTACTAACATTACCCGCGACTTTGCTACGAAATTTTTTTTTGTGCACAGGTCCACTATTATCTTAAAATTTAGGTTTTAAAATTTATATATTGAGGGAAAAAAAGAAACAATTTCACAATTTTCTAAGACCATTGGTATGAAAAATATATAAGAAGAAAAAAAACTCTTTTTACTGCTTTTCCTCCTCTAAATCGCAGAGTTAAAAAAAATTATTGGAGGAGCTTACGCCCTAATAGGAAAGCTACCCTTAAAACTGAATTTTCCTAGATCCAACGGTTTGGCTTGTTCGTTGGTGAATCAGTGGTATTTCGCTTTTATATAATATAGATTTCTACTAAAAATTTTAATAGTAACACAATTGTGTTGTTACTAATACTGTATATTTTAAATAAACTATTTCTTTGTAGAAAAACTTACGTTGCAGTGGTTAATATCTAAACAAAAATTTTTTGCTGCAACAAAATGTGTTTTGTGGCACATACACTGATTTTAAGTGTAACTTTCGATACTAATACAAACGGATTTTGTCAATCACGTGTGTCTACCCAACACCACGTAATGGCAGATATAAACTGTTGAAAAGTTAACTATTTTACTTTAGAAAAACGTATTCAAAAATTCCGCTCGTAAAATACGTATACTATGTCGCCCTTGGTGACTGTGGCATGTTCACGACGTCGATGTATGTACAGTGTCGTCAACAATACAAGAGTCCATTGGTGAAAACATCTAGCATCACCTTTGTGGCCAGTTCACCTTTAGAGAAGAATGATTTCTCTTTAAAAACCAACGATTTTGAAGCGACAAAGCTCACTTCTTTTCGTATTAATCCAAGTATTGTGTACGTTATACCGTATGTTTGACTTTGCAGAATAAATTATTTTTCACAAAAATAATGATGTTTAGTAAGCAGTGCTTTAATTGAAAAACCACATATTGCACGTAACTCATTTCCGTATACTTTAAGACGGCTTTCGTGAGTTAATTCTGCTAACCGTCGAGTACTATTTGCTCAAAACAAGCTGCTACGAAGACGTGATAAAATATGTAACACGACAATGAAACGTGCACCTACGGTAGTCAAACATCGCATACCTTCACGTCACTATACTTTCCTTTAGCACGCCAAGTTTTGCAGCTACTCGTCGCTTCATAAATGTCACAGTCTAACATAAGTAAAAGAAATTATAGTGAAAAATTTGGTGGTGACTGACCACATGGAACTACTATCTTATTGTGGCAGTAATTAATGTTTATTTTAGCGTCAGTGATCGAGCACCATACATACATTACACATACGCTCTTCAAGTCTTTTAAAACCCGTTTTGTCATCAAAAATAGGCCAAATAACAAAAAATTAACTTTTAGCGTGGTGAAATATATACACTTAGTTTGTTACTTACACTGCCATATTAACAAGTAGCGGAAAGATACTAATTGGCTTACAGGAGAAAACATACCAGAGCTCAAAAGTGCTCACTTCGCTGTGGGTAGCCTATATAACAGTTTAACTTCTAAATTTACGTACGTGGCGGTCAAAACGTCACACTGCCGTAAGTCCCTGTAGTTTTTACCACGGACTACAAGAATATTTAAATTAACTCGTACACTGAAAAAAAAATTGTGGCCACCATACAATATTTTGTTATTATGGATCTCACCGAATTTTTTTCGTGATGATCACTGAAAATGTTTGCTGCCCCCAGTAAAATGTTGCCGTGACTATACCAAAAAATGTAACCAAATATTCAGTGGTTCCATATTAATAAAACATTTTGTGACCAGCACAAAATAGTTTTTTCTGTATTTGTTTTGTCTTGCACTGCAAGAAGTAGGTACGATCATAGGGGAATGCAGTTAGCAGCTGTAACCACACGCGTCGTGTCTCGGCGTGCTGTCAGAAGCGACATGACGTAGCCTCAGGCAGGTTGCTGACAACTTCTACTGACCTTCCCTTGGAGCTAGAACACAAGGTCTGGCAGTGACGCTACTGAGTCTAGCACTAGATTTAACTATCAATAAAAGTGGATCTGATGCCCAACGCCAACATGTTGAGGTTATAAACACAATTTCTTTGAACATACAAGTCACGACAAGCATATTGGAAACCAGCCTGAGATGTCGCACAACGAGACCCAATACACAAGCTTAAAACGTCGTTTTCCTTTCTACGTGGTAACCATAGCAGTTTAATTTTTTTGTCTTTTAGCCCTAAAATGTTAAGTAAACCTATTTAAGGGAAATTAATGCTAGACCAAACAACTGATTAGTTAAAGGACGTGACTAAATGTCTTAAAGCTACAAATAATTAAGGCTAATCTTTCAACTCTAATAGAATACCTGATTGGGAAGCTAACGCAGCCGAACCGTAACATAACATATTATTGTAAAACATAGCCAACACAGCAAAACTTCTTCTAGAGTAACATGTATCCCAACAAAACGTAGCCTAAATGTCCTGTCTTAAACTATATGTCATAAGCTTGTAGAGGAAACCCTGCTACGCCATTGCCTATAGGACAAATGCATTTTTATGTTAAGTGGCAGTTTTTATCCTACCCCTAACTGCGCGCCGCAGTGATAGATAGAATAAATAAGCACCATTCTTTGTTCTTTGACGTATTTTTAATTTCACTTTCTGCGAACTTTCTAATTATTATTTTTTTGCTTGCCGTAAAAATAATGTCAAATTTGAATTACAATAGTTATTATGAGCGAAATCTTTTATAAATAGGCTACACTATCCGTTCGTGACGTACATAAGGGGATGCAAACATCCCACACAACATGTTAGCTTACTGAAAGCCTTGCATTTGACATGCAGTTATAAACTTGCTTCGGTAGGCTTACTGCAAGCCTTGCATTTGACTTAAGCTTTTATGCTGGCGTATGTATTATTTAGCTTGACAAGCTTTCTACAAGTGTATTTAAGAAAAATGCTTGCAGTTAAACATCTTGCAAGTTTGTGTTAAGCTTGATTGCTTACAAGTTAACCTAAAATGATGTTTAATATGTAAGCTTGCAAAACTATAAAAAAGTGTCAACTAGGCAACTTGCAGCAAACTTGCTGCAAGCCTGCTTGCCAGCTTACATTTCACTTGATTTTGGCTTGCCATAGCAAGCTTACTCACGAGACTTGCTGCAAGCTTGAATCAAGCTTGCAGCAAGTTTATATTTCACTTTAATTTAACTTGCCATAGCAAGCTTGCTCAGAACTCTTGTTACAAACCTGAACCAAGCTTGCGACAAAGGTGTATTTGACTTCAATTACACTTACATAGCAAGACTGGTCATGTGATAAGTTGACAGCATCCTGTCTCCTATACTAAGTTGATATTGCATTGAAATTTTTCTTAGCAATCTTAATTCATGAAATATTTTCTGTGCCATCAATAATGATCGAACTTGAGTTTTAAACTGAACTTTGTAAATGAACAAGCGATTTAAAAAGTATCACTGTTTCATATGCTACCTTAAACAACTATTACGATATTATGTACAACTACAAGTAAACTGATATCCCTACCGTTGTTAGTAAATTCATAAACATCAGCATTTCCATAACAAAGTTCGTTATCTTACAATCGCCTCTCACTACTACACCACTTTTAAGTATTTGCAATAGACCCGTGGTTAGCATACCTGCTTTGGAAGCAAGTGGTCAGTGGTTCCAATCTTGGCACAGGATTTGAAATTTAATGTTTAGTAATTAACATCACTTGTCGATGAACAAGCAATATTTAAGATGCACATTTAAATGATAGTGAAAATATTGCAGAAAATAAAATTTTGATTTATTCTTCAGGCTGGCAAATTAAGCTTGCACAAGCTTACAAATCAAGCTTGCAACAAGTTAGAAATGTGTAAACTAGGCAACTTGCAGCAGGTTTATAACAAGTTTATTGGCTTGCATTTCATGCTTGCTGCAAGGTTACTGGCTTCCATTGGCAAGCTTGCTACAAGCTTGTAGCAAGCTTTTTCTGCTGTCTGGGATTGTCCGTCCAGTCGCAACGAAGTTACTAGCGATGAATGATGATAAACAAAGACCGGAAATTTTCGCGAAAATATTTTTCGCCAGCTAGTTTTAATGCATTCGTGCACATACGCAGCTATATTTTATGGTTATTGTCAGTGTGTGTTTGTGCAAAAACGATTCTTATTTAAATGAACCAATCAGAATAAGTTACTGCGACACCACGCGTCTGTGATTTTCGGGTAGAACTCCCCAGATGATGAGAGTTAAAAACATCCAATCCAGTGGCGTCAATTAAGGAAGAGGGTCAGGGGGGAGGGCAGTTGCGCCGCCTTGAAATTACAATAATAAGTGTATAAAGTTGGTTTTTATACGAATTTTTTTTTTGAAAATTAATACTTACAAGTAAATAAAACCGAAGTTTTAATATTAAAGTTTGGGTGCGCAACATGAAAATTCGTAATAGCATTCTCTCAAATACGAGGCTAATTCCGCCAAATAAATCCCCCATCCCCCCGTCACCAAATAAAAACCTGAAATGACACTCTTGGTCTGATCACTGACAATGAATGAAAGCTGCAGATGTACGTGTCACTAAAAAAAGATGGTACCAAAATCTTTGCGCGAAAATTTCCTGTCTCCAACGATAAATTTATACAATATTGTCGCACAGCCAATAGCAACCGCGTATTCCCGTTGTCATTACCTTTGATAACGAAACACAATAGTTGCGAGCGCCCTATCGTTACTGTGAAAAGTATTAACTTAATTCTTAGCTCTCTCTCCTAACAATTTACTAACATAAGACGGGACCACAGTAGTAAAAACAACAAAAAATCTTCGCTGATTGTGTTTAGGTTTGATTTTATGAATATTCGGCGTAAACGCTCATTTGTAAAAGCCAACCCGAAGAGCAAAGTGGGTTGGAAGATAGCGCACAGCATGAGAACTCTTTTTAAGTTTCGAATATTAGATAGCATTTTTATGTATGGTTTAAAAGTCGCTCGCCGGGTACCTTCTCGGCAATAAGGCGTGGGAGAAAATAAATAGCAACTAAATAATCAAACAAATGACGTTATTAAAAAAACAAATAAAATATTCATGATAAAGTCTGGGAGCCAATCATGAATACTAAGACTTAAAAGAATAAATTAGATCATACGTTGAAAGACCGATCCTTATAAACTTCCAAGAAGTACGGACAAAGAAGTTCAATAACGGTAATACGATCGCCCATATTATAATTATTTCTTCCACATTTCTTAAACATTGCATTGCACCTTATCAAAAAGAGCAAACAAAATATAACAGGTATAACAGGTATAATGCTAAATTCATACTATGATGTTGAATTTTATAGCAAAAAATATAGCTTCATATCAGTTGCGGAGTGAAATAATTTATTCCGTATTGTATGGATATCAGTATAAACGGTTCCTATTATTATTATTATTATTTAAACATATTAATAAAACTCATAAAGTTAAAAAGCGTTTTCAAACTACTGGTTTTGAACGCCATGAACTGACTTAAATATGTAAATTCCACATTGTAGACGCGTCGGCTCACATTGCGCAACCAGTATTGCCTTCACTTTACATTACATTTGTGAAAGTGATGTCAACCATCAGTGGATTTCAGTTCCTTCAGCTGTGCTGGCGGAATACTATTATTTTAAAACGAACATCATGCCAAGAATACAGCTCACATCTTCTTATCATTACCGTTTTACACAACATACTCTCTTCCGAGTGGAAATTTTTCCATCACTGCACTTTTAAAGTTTAAATAACTGCCGTGCACAGAATATTTCCATTCTTCCCTCAGTCTAATTTTCTTTTGTCATGCACACACGTGCATTCGCACGAGCATCTTTTTTGTATATGTGTATAGATACAGTCGTACCAGAAAGTTAAGGGAGTCTGAATACGTTTAAATGCACCAAATTCAGTTCAAATAATGAACTTTATGTGCATAAAAGAATTGCAACACTCATGCTTCATTGGGCAGAATTTTTATTTTTGGAAGTGGATTTGCGTAATACTGTTACATTACATATAAGCAAATTTCATTGTGACTACAGCCATTGAACTATACATGATATAATACGTTATTTAATTGTGCATTTTCGTTCGTTTTCCCTTTCTGTCTTTTCGTCGGATAACATCTCAGAGAAGCAGCTGCAACCATGTAGTCTATATATAGGATGTTCAGAGTAAACTGAGCGCTGCTCACAACATTCTCTGTCATTATGTCTCTATTTTTACTATTTTAAAAGCGAAAACTTACCTGTAACTAAGGTACACATTTCATAACTCTCAAAATTGTATTTTAATAGCCTCAATAAATACATTTTTTTTTAATTATTATAAGTGTTTGGCAGTGCTCATTTTAAAATGAAACACCTATAGTAGGTTTTTAGTAGGTAGAGGCACGTTAACTTCTCAGATATATTCAAGGTCAGATTTGAACGCCAAGAACGTCTACTTCACTGACATTTATGTAATTGGACGATGTTTGTCTTGATACGCCTTTGGCTACTGCAAGCCAGTAGTGAATAATATAGAATAATTTGTAGTGCTATCGCATGCTGCCCGCTTGTACGCTTAGAAGCCAGTGCATTATATTAGTTGATTGTGATCAGTGCGTGGACAGCTCTGAGAAATCTAAGCTTCTGCCTGATGAATATTCACGCACCTCTGTACATCGAGCCTACGCTTGTCTCTGAAGACACTTCACGCGTTGCTTGCTCTGAGCTTGCGTAGCTGGTAAATTTCGCGTAAAATGACCTCTTTTATTGCTTCCCGCATTAGAAGACTATACGTCACCGCTGTAGCTGTGGTGTTTTCCTGGAAGCCAATGAGGCAACAAGGTCGTTGCCGTCTTGAAAGAGCAACTTCCCTGAGAGCAGCAATGTAGGTGAGGCATACAGTAGCTGAGGCTCGCTGGTCTTGGCATATAGGCGATTCTGGATAAATTGAGTACTTTTGAAACCCTTGTTACTTTTTTTTTTCTTTTCAGATCATTATGTATAGGCTGTTCACTTTAAACTGAGCACTCTGCAACACTTTTGATAAAGCAAAAAATCTATTTAATTGGTCGCAAATATATAAAGTTTTGACTGTGGTGGAATATTTACACTGGTTTATAGTTACGTAGAAGTTTTCGTATTATGTGTGCAAAATGGCTGAAAGAAAAAAGTAAGTAGTGTTCACTTTATCGTGAAGTCTATATGTTTTTGCCACTTCTTAAAATAAACAAATCACTTCGTAGATTGTACCGTACTCAAAAAGTTAACGTTTGCTGTCACAATAGAATTGTTTCGTCATTATTATTCCAGTCAAGATGATATTAAGAAATGCAGACTTTATGGGGAATCATGTATAGTGCAGCGATGCACTGTCTGTCGTCCCAGCTGCCGTGGTACCTCGCCAGGGGGTGACCTTGACCCGGATTGTGGGAGCCAGTCACTTCCGCGCGTGCCCTTGCGGGGACAGAATGTGTGTCAAGATCAGCAGCGCCAGGCCTTGGACTGCCGATTAGCGACGATGAAGCTGGCCGCGAGATATCACGCCCGCCAAGTATGGGCAGGCCGGCCTGCCAGCTCCCGCGCCGAGACGCCTGCAGTAGCCTGGTGTACTATGCTTCGAGTGTAACTTCAGTCCACGTTAATTATACTATTAGCAGAGTCAGTGATTGTTGGTGAAAATAATTCTTCAACGATTTGACTCAATGCTTTATGTGTACATCTGTATATTTGATTCATTGTCAGTGATTGGAAGTTTCTAACTTCGGCGTCTCAGGGTCCTACCCGAAAATCACGGACGCGTGGTGTCCCGGTAACATTGTTCTGGTTGGTGCAGTCAAATAAGCCAAGCCTCTGTCCTATTATATCCTGCCAATAACCACGAACCAGAGTTGCAGATGTGCACGTAAGGCATAGAAACAAGTTGTTGCAAAATTATTTTCATCAAAAATCACTGGCTCTGCCTACCGGTTATAAAGTAAATGTGTTTTCTTATGGCAGAGTTTGGCACAGGGAAACGTTTGTTTTGCCGCTTGTTTCGCTGCTGTCGCTAATCGGTACAGTAAAATGCGAGACCGTATTAAAATATTTAACAAGGCTTCGCAGGGAGGGAAATCATTTAATTTAATTTTGAAGTGAAAAACAAATCTATTTCGGCTTTTAAATTATCAACTTCTCACGAAAGCTCTATGATTGGTCAGTTTACACCGCTTACCAATACCAGTGCAACAAGTGGCAGAAATTGTCCCTTGCCAAACTAACAAAATTGAACTTCCTAACCTGTAGTTGAGCTAACCTTACTTCAGTACATTTTGACTGACAGTTCACCTATTGTTTGTGCGTTGTATGTACATATTTGGTGCAATATTAGTCGAACACTTTTTAGTTCTGTAATGGACCTGACATGTCCATTCCACAGTATGTACAGCAAACTTCGTCTTATGAACCGAACCGATCCTGTGGGCACACGCCATTGTGAGCGAATTGTGTCGAGTTGCAGAAAACCCCGCAATAGAACAAAATAAAAAATACAGAAAGGCCAGTATTAGTTTTTAGCAATACACATACAAATACATAAAATTACGGGAAGAATAGTCGTATCCAGAAAGGCGACACATAAGGAAAAAAAACATAAGAACACAAATTAAACTCGGAAAGAAATATGGTCGTTGAGTTACGAAAGACTACTAAAAAAACGATAAACCATTAAATAAAAACAACGTAATAAGGTGTATGAAAAACGGTGACAAGAATTGACGAGGACACAAAGATGACAAGAGAGACGAAAAGTATGAGGCTTCCTACGACATACTACACCTTGCCTTGCAACGTAACTTACATTTCATAATTTTAACAATAAGCTACTTCAGAACTGTATAAACTTACTGTAGTTATCCGAACCGATTGGTCTTGCCTCGGCCTCTCGTAGTGGTACTGCATCAGGAACCCGCACAAGCCAGCCCGTCAAACTATCGGTAAAATAACTGAAAAACGTCAGCAGTGCTTCTATACCTGTGTTAGAAATGCGTTGCAGCGAGTTGTGATTCTCTCTTTTCTTACGGAAATAATTAACGCGCATTACATTTGTATACCTATGAAAATAACACACTTCCAAACTACATCACTGTAAGTTTAATTATTCAGAACAGTGTTAGAAATATGATTTTGGGGCCTCTCCGTGTAGCAAAAAAACTGCTTTTTCAGACTGTTTTCTGGGGAAAATAGCAACCAGATTCGAAAAATACAACGATATAAGCATGCGTTGGACTTTGAACCATACTTCCTACAAAATTATATGACATGGTCAGCACTTAAAGTATCGTAGTAAAAAGCTTAATACTGAAGTACTGCATGCTGGTTAAGAGGCTTGCGTGTAGATACGATACTGTATTAGATACGCCAGTTAGCGGCATCCGGCCTTTTGAAAGAAAAGCGTTCGTTTTTAAGTTTACATTGGAGGTGGAGAAAAGTTTCTATCAATAAAATTACAAGACATAATACTTAAATGAAGATAAAAATCAGTCCTGTTTGACCACCGTCCTAAATTAGTACAACTTCACTGAAACAGATCAACTTAAAGGTACTGTAATTTAAAACCTTATTTTACATAGAACTCACCTAGTTCAAACAAATTCTCAGTTATCATACTTAATGAGTGAAAGAAACTAATATGTTTAATAAGTCGGTTTGGTATTAAAGTAATATGAGTGCGGAAACTACAGTAAACCATATTTCAAACTGTGAAATAAATTTTCAAAACAAAAATGTTTCCCTTACTTTGGTAACAATTTCTGTTTATGTGTGAGGGTAAAAAGTGTTGTAGTCTGCATGAGTGGTTATGTTTCCGATAGTTCAATGAAATTAGTTCATTGCCTAGTGCAGCATTAAGCTGACACCAGGCGTAAAACATTGCTAAAAACAAATTATGTTCGAATTATGCAGATATTGGAAGTCATTACAGAAAAAAAGGACAGTTATAGAAAGCTGATTTTGTCAACTTTGTAAACAATTGTGTTGTCCGCGGGGTACAGCCCCAGGTGAAAATGCTTTGCGTTTAATGCCCAGCATAAGATATTAACCTGGGTAAATATCCCCCCCCCCCCAAAAAAAAAAAAAGTTTTACTGGCAAAGTTAGAACGTGTTATTTAAGATTGCAATTTTTAAATTTTTTTTTTTTTTTTCAAAATAATTTATAGTTAGAATGCAATTTTTCTCGTTAATTCACGTCCCGCGTTTTCTAAACCGGGACATTGTTAAATTCGCCTTGTACTTCGAACGTGAGCACCAAGAAGGGAGTATTCAGAATGTTCGTGCACCCATGTCTGTGCCCGTAGAGCGCACAACGAGTTGTGGCGTTGTACTACGTCATTGCACGACCTGGAAAAAAAGCTACGCCTAAGAAGCAATGTGTTCAAGCGAGTCTGAAGTGTGCCTAGTTAACTTTCGCCGTTCACAGTGCGTATTGACGACACGTCGCAAAACTACGTGAAGTTTTCCTGGAAATGTCATGCACTCATAAACGACATAATATACGAAAATGTGACCTGTAAGGAAAATAAGACCCTAGTTATGCTGCACATCTTCTAGCGAACATGGCAGCACTTGTGGTTCAAGTTCCCTGTACTGTATTGTGTATGCAGTAGTATTCATTCCAAACAACTCTTCTGAACGTGTAGTGTAGAGTCTGTGTAGCTCTTCTATTGTATACAATTGCCAATAGTTTTTTACATTGGTGATGTGATACACCTTAGTCGTTATATTTGAATTTTTTTAGGAGGACCTTGATCTTTGTGCACAATATCTCACTACAGCGGTATCATTCTTCCAAATTAAGTATGTGTTATACTTAGAGGTACGTGAATGTCGCGGATACATTCTGTGACAGGTTGAACGCCAATACCACTTGACTAACTTCTGTGACTGGACGAGGGTTGTCGCGACACACATTTGACTAAAGCAAGCCAGTAGTAAACAAGTAAATAAATCACAACGCTATTAGTAGAGATAGGAAATTTCGCGAAAAGATTTTTGCAACACTTTGTTTCAGTGCCTTACGTGCGCACCTGCAGCTCTGCTATGTGGTCAGAGATTGGATGCCGTAACACCCAGCGTGTGGAGGTTAAACCCGCAAATCACATACGTGATGTGTGGCAGTTATCCGTATACTGATTGGCACAGTCTAATGAATAACGACTCTGCACAAAAGCACTCTGCTAATTGCCATGAAGTTGAGCTGCAGGTGTGCACGTAAGGCACTGAAGCAATGTGGGGCAAAAATCTTTTCACCAAAAATTCCTGTCCCTAGCTATCAGCTACCACATGCTACCCGCTTGTACAGTTGGAAGCTAACCGACTGTGGACAGTGCATATATAGGACTGAGAAATATAGACTGCTGCCATATGAATATGCGAAATTCGCGCACCTCTAGTTATGCTGTTATTTCGTGATAAGAGTGAAGTATTTCCTGGAAAGCTCTTCTTAACTATGACTAGAGATGATGGAATATCGCGAAAATGATTTGTGCCAACAAAACCTAGAAAACACTGACACACCGTAGTTGTCTGCAGACCAATAGACCTACCAGGCATCAAATATTACAATATCGGGATCCTTACTGGCTCAGTCAAGTAGAGTAACAGCTCCAAGTACAAGCTAAATCCAGTAATCTTCTGGTAAGCCGAATATGTGTTGAAATCCACCAAACAGTCAACTTTTCCCGCGATAAACCATCATCTCTAACTATGACTATATATGACTCTGAGTTGTCTGTGGAACTATTAGATTTACAGGATCAGATAAACTCTTGAGCTAATAGCGTGCAATAAGTGAGAAACATGACCTCGGTCACCGCAGCACAGCACGTGCAAGGGTTATGTTTGGAAGGCCGTTGAATTTACGTGGACAGAGAGTATCCACGCTTGCTTTGTAACACGAAAGCGCTTTGCCAACGAATAATATTGCATTGTTACATAACAAAATGTAAGTGCAAAAACTTATGTCTACAAGCAGACTGTCACAAGAAATGTTGCCATGAGCTGACAGTTGTAGGAATATTTATTTTCGAAGGGCCCACGGTGGTGTAGTGTACGTGGTCATCAGGCCACTCGATTCCTTCCGCGGTGATAAAGTGTCTGATTCCCAAACTTTTCGTACGTCGTGAACGTGTAGAAGGTCGCCGTCCGGGGCGTAGTCAACGATTTCTTTTGGGGGAGGGGGGGGGGTTATTACCCATACCTAGGGACCTGAAAAATTCGCGTTTTCTTTTACGCACACGCTAGAATTCCAGCAACTATAAGTTAGTGTCGCTTTCGCAATAGGCCCTTGACTTATTTGTAGAGACACTGGTATACCGCGAGAAAAGTTGATTGTTTGCTAGGCTCCAACATGCTATGTATAACAATGGAGGATTTGTATCGACATTGGCTATAGTTTATATGAAGCACTGTGTCCCTCTTCAACAGACCCAATTATAACTGTGCAGTTTTAGCACATACCGAGTGAGATTTGCCAGAGAACTGTTCCCACGTGTTGCGATTGCGATACTACAGTTTATTGAAGACTATGTGAAACATTTTCGCGATTTTCCAGTGTCTCTACTTATTTGACATCCGCTGGAAGTCTCTGAGCCATAATGAAAATATACCTTTACGTGCCCTATACCACTATACACATATATTCTTGAAGGTTAGCCTACACGCGAATTTTTCCTGTTTCTACCCATAACTTACACTAATATGGGAGGAGGGGTCCGGAGGTCCTCCCCTGGAAAAATTTGGTTTTTTAGGTGCGAAATGGTGCTATTTAAGTACTTTGCGAACTAAAAAATTAATATACCACTTTAAGAAATTGTAATAGTTTTAAGGATAAATAATGGTTAAAAAGTGAAAACCTCTACGTTGATATATGAATTTCGGAGGGGATATATATCCCGATATCCCCCCCCCCTCTAACTACGCCGCTGGTCGCCGTGTCGATGGCTGGCGGATATTCGGTCCATCTTCGTTGACCGGTGGGTTGTTCCACGGGAGAACTGAAGTTTCTCATAACTGTGTGCTAATAATGCACGCGATGTAGATACATTATCTTGAAATATATAATGGCTACGGAACCTTTTGTAGCCATCCACTAACAGGCAAACCAGCGTGTCAATGACTGTAGCGTCAACTACAGCCTGTTACATATAACTTCAGTAATTTTTATACTTATTGTTTACGTTACGTAATGCCAACCCAACCACAAATGAAGGGTTTAGAAGCCAAGGGGTACAAGTACATTTTCATGAAACATGAGTTTAGAGCATATTTTGGTAGTTAAAATGTAAAGTTAATAATTTTGTGGCAGAGAGATATGTGCGACACAGTCTCGTGGCCATAATTTGGTGGTGTTTTACAAAAACAGCTGTCATAAAATATGCAGTTAGTGTGAGAAGCGAAGATGTTTATGAACGTCACTTATACCATATGCTTCTAAAGCCCTTAAATTGCTAAATAAATTTTGTTGTACAGATCATACGGTGGAATGAACATCTCAGGTTAATTTTAGTCCTACGAGAAAATGTCTACAAATCTCGCATCAAACATGAAACACGTGAAAAGTAAGTACCTGCAGAACTGTGTATATATGTATTGAAGTCATAGTATAGTGTAAAACCATGGCAAGTACAGCACTGCCTGGCGGCCAAAGATCTGCAGTTTTTAGCAACAGCCACGTCCTCGCTCCTGGCACCATCCTCACGAGTGCTGAAGATGTAACATCTTCATGCTCCATGCAGCTGGCGAGATGGGCCCTGTGCCGGCGGAGATAACTCAGCAGTGCGGTCAGAGAGGCGTCGCAGCACCCCCAGACATCGAGCCGCCCGTTGTTACAGGTCTCGACGTGCAGACAGTCGTATTCGCGGACGAGACCCGTCACGCTGACCTTATTCGCGCCCGCACCGCCCTGTGTGGGCGTGTTAGCAGCGACTAAGTGGGACGGGGAAAGTGCACGCCCGCCAGCAGTTGCTTTCTTTGGGCGCCCCCCTCCCCCCGGCGCAATTTTTCAGCGGAGCCCGGCCGCCGCGCCGGGAGGATGACTTCCACGACGCCCCGCAGCCCGTCTGCGATGTCGGCGAGAGGTCACGGAAACCACGAGATCGTGTTGGCGAGATGAGTTTTCCCGAGGTGTTTGCTTCCGTCGCGCCATTTGTCTTGCGAAGAGAAAAATAACGATTGTTTGTGGTGGTACCGTGTGGCGCATAGCTTTCATACCAAGTGGAATATAAATTTATCGTAAAAACATTTATGCAACAACTTGTTTCAGTCCACATTTGCAGCTCTTCGTAATGGTCACTATCAGCGTGTCATTGTGCCCGGGGCGTCTCTAAATTAACTGTGCCAATCAGAATAAGGTACTGAGACACTGCACGTCTGTGATTTGTGGATAGAACCTTAAGACGACTGAGAGTTAATACGTCCAATCACTGACAGAGCGGCAAATTTGCATGCAAGCCATTGAAACAAGTTGCACAAATATTTTCGCGAAAATCAATTATCCCTAGGAATAAAGTAATAACCGAGCTCTGAGGTACTTCGTAATACTAAAAGTTTCTAATGATATATGAGTAATTAAATGCCCCGCTATGGTCGGGTAATCAGTTTATATCCTAAATGAACTAACATAAAACTCGGCATAAACATCCATGATCGGTACTCGCGCGATCTAGACACATTCCTATCGGTGTCAGCTATGATGGTCACTTAGATAATTCGTTGTACGGTATGGCCTATATGTGTATTCGAGACAGCGAGTAAACGAATGTGCAATCATTATTGATTGTGCTTGTGCGTTTGTAAACGAGGGATGGGTGCAGTGACGATCATGAGGCGACGGGAACGTACTTCTTGCGGTGCAGAGATTGGGCGTTGTTGTCGCCTTGGCTGCGACCTTCCAGGAGTGGCCCTCCAAGGCTGGCGGTGCCGTATTCTCGGGATGTGCGTCGTGGTCCCAGCGAGGACATCGCGCAAGGAAGTGTCGTAGTCGCGGCGATTCTGCGGTACGTATAGCAGGAAGGCAAGCTCTTGCTTTACTTCTGACATTCACTACTATTTCTGTGCTTAACGTATGAGCTTTTACGTCTAATAGTTGTTGCGAGTAAGAGGAAATGCGACGGAAGCCACAGTCGTAGTGAGTTCTGAATCATCTAATCTTGCCCTCGGTTCCCGAACAGAAGTAACGCCGCAGGTGTGTCTAGAAGCATTAGCATTCTCGCTCCGTCATATGAGCATGATGATAATGTCTTCGCGCTCACCGTCAGTAAGGACGTGTGATGAAACTGTCGTCATTCTTCCATCCAGCACCGCAACTGCCTGAGCGTTCTGAAATGTAATACAATTGGTCCATGGCTCAAGTTTGCAGACACAGTACTTTGGTGCGTTCGGAGTAAAATTGAAACTATATTTTAAACACATCTGAACTAACTTTACCAAAGTATAAATGCAGTGAAAGAGTTCAGTCTAGTCGCTTTGGTAGACTGGAGTGTAGAATACGGATTGAAAATTTTAAATTTCGCTCTTAAGAGTGCGTGGTATATAATTCAGCGCTAAAAGCATCAGTTCAGAATTGTAGGTTTCTGGAAGCCAATTTGCAAAATTCAAAACCAGCAATCCTAGAAAATAGTTTTTGTCAACTTTCTGGACAAAAAATTTTCTCGCTAACGTAATTATGTAGAACAATTTCTGATGCCAAAATCTTGTACATTTAATTGCGGCGAAAGAGATCATGCTTAACAAATGCTTCATTCTGGATAAATGTTCGCTCATAAAGCCGGCAAATATAATTATCTAGGATTGCTGTTTTGCAGTTGAAGAATTCAACGCTTATTTATCTGCCATGATGTCTTAAGGACTCTACCTACCTGAGAGCTTTAACACGAAAAAAGATAGGGATTTACATATCCAAGTATATTCGACGGTGCTTTGTAATTTTTAAAAGTTATCACAACCATTTTCTGCATTGGGAAGAAGAGAATATTTATTGCTACAGAAATAAAAATGTATGAGGTGATGATTTCTAGTGGTTTTGGTAACTAACATACTTATTTGTTCATAGTTTTAAGGTATCTATAAATGCCTTACAAGATCCTAGAGAAATGCGGGGTCTCGCCGAGATGAACAAAAACGTCAGTGGTGGTATATATGTAGGTTCGACAGGTACTAAGCTAGACCGAATATAATTAAATATGTATATCTCTATCCTTACTCGCGTCAGTGCTCCGAGGTAGACAATCCCTTTAAGGCGGTCTCCTATATATGAAGCATTGTCTTATTTTCCGAGCCTTAACTTTCCGAGCGTGAGTTAGAAACGCCGTTACCAAGATCAAGTATGCTCTAAACGAGATAACTGTCAGAGCAGAAGAAATTGTAACAGTTTATATTTACCTGACAGTTATATTTCGTGGATTATGTATATTTTTTTCTGCGGCATAAACCATCATCCGAAGATAACATATAGTTCACCAAATTTTCAAAAGTTTTATGTAAACGTTTAAAATTCCTTCTTGTTGATCATATTCCGAGCTCTTCCATGGCTGAAATATGTTTTAACTGATCAGGGTGATTCCGTGCAGCTGATGACGCACGTCGACAAACGACAGTCGCGCCACAGCTTGCGTAGAAAATGGCGCGGCATCGCAAGCTAGGCCTTGAAACAACTAGCAAGAACAAGGTATGTTATATGATAAACTAGGGAATAAACTAGTGTTTCCTTATCGGCAGTATTAATAACGTCCTTACTACCCGGGTTACTCGGGAGAACTCAAGTTGGTGCAACGTTACTAGTTGGATTCTCGCAGAAGAAAACCAGCACATTTCAAAATGTCTAGTTTATTTAGCAAAAAAAAAAAAAATAATAATAATAATAAAAATAAAAAAAAATAAAATAAAAATAAAAAAAAATAAAATAAAAATAAAAAAACAATATGCCTATATATATTTTCAGAAATTTAAAAGTTTACCGGAAGGCAAACGCTAGGTTCATAGGTCCAAAAACGTACAGTTTCTATATTAAAGATCACATGTTGCATAGTTCATAGCAGGCATGCTAGATCATGTTTGCGTGGAATTCTATATCGGACAGTTTATATACCGTCAAATTAAATACGACTGATATGTTATTGTGTGAGTGAGGCACGGCGCCAAGGATGATGTTGGCCGGCTCATCTGGCGCGGTATCATCTTTAGCGCAGTACACTGTAACGGCGTACAGTGGTATCGTATCGCCTGACTGACACTTTCAGTGGTGACCCCATATTTTAGTTGGTGAAAAGTTATAAGCAATGTCCAATACACCTTTCTATTCTAGTTTCAAAATAATCCCATAAGTAGTTGTTTAGATAATGCATATATTGGAAAAGCCGTTTTTAGCCATTTTGAGGGACTCCGAAATAGTTGTTCTAATTAACGTTTTTTACTACCTTTCCGGTTCTTTTAGTAAATGCACATGTTAGAAACACAAGTTTTGCTATCACGCTGCAACGCTGTTTACAAGGTAGATAGGCGACCGCCTTAATAGCGGCGATGGCATTCCACGGTAATATGATCATGTCGTGCACTATGCACTTACGTCATAGACTGCGAACTGTAGTGCAGGAACTGTGCACTTTCGGGATCTATGTTCATACATAATTTATTGTTCCTCTAAATGTGAGGGTGGTTCCCCCAAAATATAGACCTGAAATTTTACAACATCCTGTATATCCGAAATGTTGTTACATTTTACAGGTGTCTACTATTTGACCTCGCGCACGTGTGACACGGGACACAAAAACTATAAATGACTCGAGCCCAGCTTCCAACATGAGTAATCCTATGTGAGCATCGTGTCAGTGATATAATGTTGTAGTACGACCCAGAATCCGCTATATTCTCGGGAAATCCTGTCGCCTCTGACCTGTGCGTGAGTAGCCACTCAATTGATCTTTCCTCGCCATTATGTTGGAATACTGTTCAGGACCAGGTATTTACACGAGGCTGACTGGTACGTTTCTTTAACTGCGAAGAAGCTTAAGTTTACTCTCAATTATGTTGATGTTGTGTGAGTTCATAACATTTATCTAACTGCAGGACATTTTCATCCGCTATTCCGCCATATATTCATACACAATTATTATTCTAGAATTGTTGCGCTCATGTATAGCAGTCAGCTCAAGGCAGCTGTTTCCAGCACGAAGTCAGCGGTGCGAATAAAACACAGATATCCTGGAGGACAAGTGTGAATGGCGGCCTATACAGAAGTGAGGGAAGCTATCGAGTCTGAGCAAGGAGGTACAGCTAAGTGTGTACGTGCGCACATAAGATATAATGCCGTTGTGTAGTAAACACACCATGCAACGTGCTTTGGACAAAGTGCGCGTCACGCTCGTAGTATGATGCAACTAATGTTTTCTGAATTGCCTGTACACTACCGCACTACTGCAGAACAGTTATTGCCGGCCGTGCAGGACTTCTCAATTAAATGTACCTTCAAGCCACTTGCTTCAATTTTATAACTACCAAAAACACTCGGGGGCCAAAAGTAAAAAAAAAAAAAGAAAAAAAAAACAGTCGATAATTATAGGCATTTAGGCATTGTACGGAATAATCATTTAATTAGTCTAACATAAATCATTGTCATACGCAGAGATTACATTGACCTAACTACATATAACGATTAAGAAATAGCCTTTAAATTATTATAACAAAACATTTTCGCTGATTTCTGACATTTTGATGGCGGGTCAGTATAAATCTCTCTTCGGCCCGCCTATTGAGAATGCCTGCATTAGGATATTCATCCGCTTAGTTGTAATGCGCAAATAGTACAGGCAAACACTGTAAAAATATTTGTATACTTACGATAAATGTATAGGAGTGTGAATGAAGTAGGAATGATAAAATGTTTCATCATATTTAAAAGGTAGCGTTCCTATACATTTTTAGGAAACAGTTGAACGTATATTGATGTTACCAAACTTGTATAGTAAGAATGATAAACATTTGCTCCGTTTACAACTTGGAAGTATGGCAAGTGTCCCGTATTGTGTCAGTGTTAATTACTTCCATTAATACATTTTTACAGCGTGAAACCGTTTTTCTACGTGTCGGTAAAGTATGTTAAAGATCACAGAACTCATGTAATTTACCGATCCTGAAGTAAATCTTTATTATCGTGTTTCAAATTGTTCAGTTATTTATATGTTGATGACTGTGCACAATTTTTCAAGATTGTAAGGTTATGAAAGTTTTTTTATAATTTTTGTGGAAGTTGTGTGTACTAATTTTAAATCAAAACTGTAACGGCAAATACTGTAATGAAAGTGTATTCAAAACACAAAAATTTGAGTTAAACGAAAAAAAAAAAAAAAAACTAAAATAGTGTGAACAAGGACAAAATTGACGCAAATATTGGACTAAAATACCATAAATCAGTGCCAAGCAATAAACAAAAATTTACATAAAAAACAATATTTGTGCGACAAAATGTCAAGTAAAAATAACAATGCAAATGCAACACAAACAAAAAAAGACAACTTCTGTCAGGGTGAAAATAAGCCACTACATCAAAATTATCAAATAAAATACAGAAATATCTGACTGCATAAAACGAATAAAATATCAAAGGGTAAATAAAAAAAGCAACCATGTTTCCAGCGTATTGCAACTAATGCTAGTGTAACGGCCGCTGGTGTCTACGCGCACTTTATGAGTAAAGTGTTTGTTCGCCTTTATGCTATTCTAATAATTTCATCTAGTATCGTACAAGGTCCAAGCCGTAAGAGTGTGTGTTATATAAATAGACATTGAAAACTTCAATTTAAATGTACACGTTTTTGAAAGTCAATGTGGAAAAATTACAAACAGCAATCTTAGTTAATATTTGCCAACATTATGAGCAAATGTATCCAGAACTATGCAATTTTTAATCGTTACCTATTTTGTCGCTATTAAATGTACGAATTTTTGACGTCAGATATTGTTCTTTAGAGTTATGTTACTCGAGAAAAATGTTTAACTAGAAAGCTGTCAAAAACTATTGGCTAGGAGGGCTGTTCTTTTTTCTTTTAAATTAGCTTCGAGAAACCTACAATTTTAAACTGCTGCTTCTAGTGCTGAACCATAACCTGTTAAGATGAAGTAGTGCATAATTTAGTGCTAAACACCAGTTAAAATTGCAGGTTTCTTTAAGCCAGTATAACGATATAAAAAAAAAGAGCAATACTAGGAAATATTTTTTGCCCTCGTTTGGAGCAAACATTTTGCCCAATTAACGTATTTCTGAGACACCAATCTCGGACGCCGAAATTCCGTGCAGTTTATTCCGCTGCAAGAAGTGGCGTTAGAATTATGAGTCACGCTCGTCAAATATTTGCTCGCAAAGTTGGCAGAACCTGTTACCTAAAATGGTACTTTTTTTTTTGTGATTATTACAGTTTTTCTTTTTTATTACTGACTTCCAAAAAACTTGTAACGGGTTCAGCAAGAATCCGGCTGGACTCCATAGTCCTATGTACATTCTGTCTTCAGCTACTTGTTGATTGGCTGCTGCTCCAGTTTGTGGCAGGTTGTACTTCTGACCACGGTCTTAGAAGTACAGGTCTGGACACTCACCTACTATTCAATGCTTTATCTTTGACCCTCTTATGACTGAACTAAACTACTGGCGCCACTATCGCAGTAGTTCTGTTGCAAAGAGAAGTTCGTTATTTTAATCAAAACTCAAGTGTTGGTTAAACTTAAGTAAGTTTATATTATTTTTATTTTAACAATATAATACATTTAATTTCGGAAAAATAATTACTAGCACGATTGTGCTAGTGGCGCCACCTGTTTTCATTCATATTTACGGATAATAAGTGAACTAAAATCAGTCATAAGGGGGTCAATATTTTATAGCAGTGTCCAGACATGAACTTCTACGACCGTGCTTCGGACAAGGGAGTCCGTGAGATTTTTCATGTAGATAAGCTTTTTGTCCTTGGTTTTTAAGAACGAGTTTAATGTGCAGTGACGCAATCGAAGCATGTACAATAGTCTGAAATATAAATTCTCTTCAAATAACTTCGCGAAATTGCCGAGTCTCTTGAAGACGGATCAAGGAAAATACGAGAGGTGCCGTTGTCGATTTCGCTGTTTCGCGGGAACCGTGACTCGGGCAGCGAAGTTTCCTTCTTCTGTATCTCGTGTGGGGATCGCTGGGAGCTGACAGAAGACCACCTGACCAAGGCCGAAGTGTCCAGCAGAGCGCGGGGAGGGGCCGACACTGGGCCAAGTTCAGTGCGGCCAGTGGGTCTAGGTCTCTGTGACGTCACACGCATGCGCCCGCACGCGGTGCGCCACTGTGTGTGTGTGTGTGTGTGTGTGTATGTGTGTGCGGTGAAAGTGTCTGCGACTCGCTTGGCCTGCCCACGTGCCTGCCCGAGGAACACGCCACATGACTGCCTGCTGTACTGGCAGAGTGCGGAACACAGCCTAACAACGGCGAAGCTCCTCAATGCATGTATTTTGCGCATATGAAGTCTAGAAGCGCGGGAGCAATAAGGGCGACGTTCATTCAGCTTCTTTCTCACATTTATGTGGCAGGATCATTGGCGCACTGAATCATGTACAGAAACAGCTGTTTTTGCACAATAATTCCGGAAAACGCATATAGGTACATGGGTGTCAAGGTTGCCCACGAAAGGGGATCATTGCGCAATTGTTTTTTTTTTTGTTTTGGGGGGGGGGGGGGGGGTAGGGGGTTCAAGAATAAAATGTTTAATCATAATCGAAAAATGTTTTCATGATTGTACAAGTGCTATCTTGATATTACCTACAAAGTAGTCTGGTAAAAACCAGAGCAGTTGTATTTGTTTACGATTGTTTTTACGAAATGGTAGCCTAAATATCTTTCCAGTACTGAATACTGTAGTGTAACTCGTAGTAAATTTGTTTTCGAGTGTTTTTTGGTAGGGGGGATTTGCGTATTGGGTATTGGGGGGGGGGGAATTGGTACCCCTGCCAGTGATATGCTTGGAGTAGAGAACTTTCTCTCTCTCTCTCTCTCTCTCTATAAATATATATATATATATATATATATATATTTATTTATTGCAATTACTTATTCGTAATTTGGTGTCTCCCACCATTAGTGTATCAGCCCTGAACAAGGGAATGGATTTGAATTCCTGAAAACATATCGTTTAACTTGTGCTGTCTCCGAGTAGTTTGTGTTTTCTCTTTTTTTAAATTTTTTATTTATTGAAACCTGTGCTGTCTCCTTGTTTTTCTTGTCAAATTTCGTCTACTATCTACTATATTGGGTGCTTTGTCGGTATGTTAGAAAAGTTAGATTTATTTTTTCTGAGGTTAAGTAAACGTTAGTGTCTGTTCATTGAATTTGACCTAGTTTTTGTGGGGTTACATTTTTGTGGTTGGTTTAGTGTTTCACGATCGTCACACAACAGAGTTTTTTTTTTTTTGCAAACAAACGTTAAGTATTGTCGTATGGCTTAAAATTAATTCATTTTGTAGAAGTTTTGTAATAGCGTGTTTCATTGATCTTAACTCAGTGCTAAACAACGATTCAGATAAAATTACTCGTGTCTCGCAGTTAATATTGGAATACATATACTGAAATGAAGTAGGTGTAGGTGACATGCGCACAAATTCTTCGGCAGGGGCACAACCACAGTTAAGTTTTATGAATAGGGAATATTATGTTCATTCTTCTTTACATATAACTACAATTTTACGAAGAGTGCATTACATACATGGACATAAGGACATTCTTACTTTATTTTCAGAAACTTTACGAGCCAACGATGAAATTTAAAATCCGTGAAATATGGTGTTACCAAGTGAAAAAAAAAATTGTCTACGTAAGCGATTAACGTTTGAAGTGTTGAGAAATAATGTCGTTATTCTACGTTGAGAAGTATTCTGCAGATAAGTTCTATAGGATTAGGTCTTAACATTTTGATTTTTTAACGAACAAAATATAGAGGGTATAATTCTTAACATTAAAATTTTCAAAGAGGAATTTATAAAAGGAAATTACAAAGAATGAATTTTAAGAGGGTACAAATTTATGACACGAAAATACGTTATATTCAGACCGTCATCAAATAAATTCACTCACAATAGCAATTGCGCTAAGTGTATTATCATGAGTCTAATAATGAGGCATGCCTGTCAATGCTTACCTTGTCCTTACCAACATCCTTACACTCGCAGCAATCACTATAAGAGACTTACATCCGTCCACATTGCGGTTGTTGACTGAAATAAATATAAACGCAAGTATGAAATTGTCGAGCTAGAGCATATGTAATAACAGCAATTCGTCAGCTTCGTCTGACTTTGATTCACGGCGACTTAAATCACGTCTTAAGAAACGTAAGGGGAGGGTATGTAGCCTATACTTCATCACCCTCCAGACGCCGCGCCGGCACGTCTGACAGGCCGGCTGTGCCTCCACCGCCAGAAACAAGCACAGCTGTAAACCAAGCAGACAGGGGTCCATAACCCCCCCCCCCGTCCTTATCATACATAAACTGATTAATTAGCACTATTCTGCAACTTCAAATATTAATGTATCCTGGGGAGAACTCACGGTCTTCAGCTTTACTGGCGGGATTGGTGTCACTTTACAACATTCCCAAATTCGACTCTCCCCCCTCCCTCCAAACACAAGTCCTGGCTACTGCCCTGAGCAGAAGTTTTCGTACGTTTTGTACTGCGGATACAGCCGTCTCCGTATTGTGAGCGAAACCCAAGGCCTTAAACACACTATCACTTTCATTTGAAGTCTCTCGCGATTCCATCAGTCATTATTTGTGTACACAGAGTGTGCTGTGCTTTGACTGTGGTTTACCACGTGAACTTATTACATTCTTTCCACCTATTTAAAATAGAATTTTATACTACTTCACTTCAGAAATTCGACAACATGGCACGGATGATTGTATGTACTAAATTACCGACCATGTGAACACAGCTAGATGGAAAATAGACGGTATTTTCGCAGGACATTGCCGTCGTTTTCAAACTCTTGTTATAGGCGAAGTATCAGAACATAAATTTATTCAAGTACTTGGTAACATTTACAAACGGCAAACAATTTCAAGTTATATGAAAATTATTTTTTAAAATTTTTTTGTGAGAATACATTAAAATACATGATAACATTCACAGCGAAAATAAATAAATAAAACTTGAACCACTGAAACATAGAATTGCACTTTTACAATTAACTTTTTTGCAATAGATAAGATCTTACTACAGTGGATGTAAACATCGAATGAGAAAAAAATCCTAGCAAAATGTAAAGCCTAAATTTTTTTAAAAGTGCTAAACGGGTCAAAACAGTGTTAAAAGGTCATAAATGTCCGTTTTAGAATCATTTTGAACACGAAAATTGTTCAACAACTTTTTTTGGGGTATCCTGTTCTGTCGGTGAACCCCATTTTGCCTCCTACCTCCCCCCGAAATATAATTTTTTTGGTAGAAACAAAAAAAATCATTAAATTCAAACCTTTTTGGGCACCCCGTTCTGCCCCTATACCCATTTTGACCCGCCTCCTTCCAAACACTGTTTTTTTTTTGCCTAAAAAATTCGCGGACGCTCACACAACTCACAAAAGTATATATAGTTTTTACTAGATTTTTCGGGTGTCCCGTTCTGCCCCATTTCTCCGTTTTGCCCCCCTTCCCTTAAAATAAAATTCAAAGCACTCACAAACGTTTATTTGTTCACTAAATTTTTTGGGTATCGTGTTCCACCTCGTTTAGCCTTCTCCCGCCCAATTTTTTTGGCAGAAATTTCATCGCAGTTGGATGACTGGTATATAACTACATTGATTACGAACAAACCATCGTTTTTATAACATAAGCCACCAATCCGCCTGCGGCATTGCCCGCGTGTATTACTCGCAACAGCGAGTATTTACTTCAAATGAAGGACCTTTTTGTACACCAGATTAGTAGCTCGACCATCAAGTGTTAGGATAACCAAGCTGCAGGTTGAGCTTACTCTGCAGCAAGCTATGTAGCTATAGCTGCCATGTGATAAACTGTCGTAGGTCTATCCCTGCCACGCTTAACAACTGTCCCGGACCTAAGGCATAGCAAAACAGACCTTGAATACGAAAGATACTTTGGATGGTATTAATAATATACACGGTATGGTGACTTGTTTACATCTAGCGCGATTCTTGCTGACAGTGTTCTCAATTCGTACCGTCTAAAGTTAATTATAAATACATAATGTTCAGTCACTGGTCACATAGAGGTGGTACAACCATATGTAACGGTATATTTGCAGAATGTTGACTTCCCTATAAATTTCTTCTCTAATGCTGCACATTCTATTTGGGATCGTCTACTTTGAGAGGTTTACAAAGCCTACACCCCCCGTCCCCAACCGGGAGTAATTTTCTCAAAATAAAAACTGAGTTACAGTTTTTATTATAAGAAAATAACTCTGAAATATCCGGTCGGGGGAATGTAAACAAATTCTGCGCTTTTTCACTTTTTTTTTAGTGATCGAACTTTGCATCACGTGTTAAAATTTTGTATAGTATCCAACTGAGGTGAAAATCACGACAGCCCATTGAGTTAACGTGTAATCGACGATTCATTTAAAAACTTTTTTCATTCCTTCACAGCTCTAAGAGTTCGGATTTAGAAAAGTTCTGAAATATGTTTGTGGTCATTTACGTGTTCTTCATCATAAAACAAAAAGCAACTCTATATCTCGACGGGTCCGATAGCTCTCATGGATTTATCTAAAACACATTGCATATCTTTTCACCCCCTCAGGGTTTGAGTTAAAAAAAACTTTATAGACAAAACATATAGACGATTAATTGAAAACACCTTTCATCCTGTTTCATAACTTTTCACTCCCTTAGGTGCAAATTTCGAAAAAACGATAAACTACATTTCGAGTGTTTATATTAGCAAGCAAAAATCGCGTTAATATCTAAAAATGCAGTGAGGTTGATATATAAAGATCACGAATCGAAAACATATTTTACCTTCCTTTTACGTTTTTGGAGTCGAATTTGGAAAATATCCTAAAATATATTTTTGGTTTTTACGTAAACGTCATTCTGAAGCAAACATCACCTCGATTTCTCAACTGATTCGATAGCTATAAAAATAATCGAAAACACATTTCACGTGTTTGCGCCCCCTTTAAAAAAGAATTTATAAACGTCTTGCAATAGGCTACTGTGTTATTATACATTTGTTTGCGTATCTAATTGAAGTAAAAAATCACATTAGCCCATTGTGTTCGAGCTATACAGACGGTTAATAAAAAACACATTTAATCGCTTTTTATTCTTTGGGAGTCGAATTTCGAAAAATAGAAAACTACTTTTTAGGTATTAACATAAGCATTATTTTGAAGTAAAAAGTAACTCTGTATCCCGCCCGAAAACACTTTTTGGATCTTTCCACCCCCTTAGAAGTTGAATTTCGAAAAACCCTTAAATTGGCTAATAGCCATTTTTATGATTGACACATTGAAGTAAATGTCACGCCGTTAGGCTGTCGGGTTCTAGCTATGTATACGAATCTTTTAAAACGTATTTCGCTCCTTTTCACCCCCTTAAGGGACGAATTTCGAAAATTCCCGTTAGTGATCACTTACGAGGGAACCCACACAAACATTTGTCACGTTTCTAGGTCCAGCTGTTTGATATGTCAGTCAGTCAGTGTTCTCTTTTATACATAGAGATTTGTCAGCAATTTTGAATATCCTGTGGTTTGGTAATGTATGATTAAGATTATGCGTAGAGCCAGTAACTTCTGGTGAAAATAATTTTGCAACAACTTGTTTCAATGCCTTATGTGCACATCTGAAAGTCTGGTTCGTGGTTATTGGCAGAATATAATAGGACAGAGGCTTGGCTTATTTGACTGTACCAACCAGAACATTGTTACCGGGCGACACCACACGTCCGGGATTTGCGGGTAGGACCCTGAGACGCCGTAAGATAGAAACTTCCAATGACTGACCATGAAGTAGAGAAATAGATGTGCATATAATGCATTGAAACAAATTGTTGTCGAATTCTTTACACAAAAAATCACTGGCTCTAATTATGCGTTAGTAGATTATTTCTAAATTTATATTAATTGTGATAAACGAAGTACGTTTCTTATAGCACTCACAAGTGTAAAGATATTTGTTTAGTGCATGGTTCCGTGGACAGTTAATCGTACTATAGGCTAAATTCAAACATTTACCAGAAAAGAAAATGTTAAGATATTTTAACATGTGTCATGTCATTTTGAAATGTAAATCCTTCAAAGTATTATGTCAAATAAAACACACAGGGCGCATGTAGACGCAATAAAATGGAAATGGAAGAACAAATTTAATAACCCGGATAACTGAAAAATCTCTGTACAACACAATATAGACAACACAGATAATTACTGGGTTGGAGACGAAACAACTCACAATGCCTATGTGAAGTAAAGACAGTTCAGTCAGCACTCAAAATCTAGGTCTTCAGCCCTGGTGAAGGGTGACATGATGTGAGAATGGAGCAGCTACTAGATGAAGGGGCGGGGGAAACGGGAGATCCCTAGGAAACCCGCCGACCAGCGGCATTCTACGGCACAATTCCTGCGTGCGAAAATCCGGTAACCGGCCCCGCCGGGACTCGAACCCGGGTCGCCTTTGTGGGAGGCGAGTACTGTAGGTACTAAGCCAACCGCGGCGCTACACAAGGTCGAAGATTATCTTTGAGGAATAATTACTAGGACGCCGTGGTTAACAATGTAAGCGCTAGTGGCAATGTAAACATAATTCATAGCGGACCCCAAGACATATTCGCTGGCTAATGTTGGCGTAGGCTGTCAGGAGGAGAACAATGGTGAAGGGGAGGGGGGAGATGTTGCGGGCCACACTGGCGACTGACGGAGAGGTCAGGACCAGAGGACCACGGGCTGGCCTCGAGGAACTGCCGAAGAGATAACACGACGACGAGCGGCCAGTGTTGACGGTAATGGGGGCAGATCAGGGGAGGCGAACGTGGCCTGGCCTTCCCGCTCGTCCCTCCACGTGGCCGGCCCCCCTCTCACTACTTCAGCGTCGCTTCCCCTCCCTCAGCCTTGCCCGCGGGACCACGCAGCACCAGTGCTGAAAGTGAAGCCTTGTCGTTCAATGCGGTATCTCGTGTCTCGCGTCCCTTGTGTTTACGTCTCGAACCTCCGAGTGGCCGTGCGCGCGCGTGTGTGTGTGTGAACCACCTCTGTTGTCGACGCCAGTGACCCAGTGCTTCCTACATTCTTAACAGTGCTGTTTGATGACCAGTGTACTCGACAAATGTGTTGTGTTTATTTATTTATGTTTGAGGTGTTAACAACTGGGTGAATAACCTTCGCCCTTATTTGCAACCCATGTGTGTGGATTACCAGTTCTGCGGCATCCAGGATTACCACCTTCTCTTCGCCCATGCATCATCAGGTAGGAGAAAGTCTCTGGCGGTGATAACTTGCAGGAGAAAGGCGCAAGCCCTTCTTATCGCAGCGGCTGGGAGAAAGTGAGGTTATGTTTGGTAGCCGCGTGCAAATTGCTTATGAACAATCCTATATCGTGGTTAATGCCATTCAATTGTGCTTGATATTTTTATATTTGCATCCTGTTATCGCTAACTTTCTTGGTTGGGCGTAGATTGACTTGAACAGCCTTAACCCAGGTCAGGGTACAAGATATATCTAGGGAAAACGCAATGAAATTTTGCCATGTTTAGCGAGCTCTGTATTATAAATTTAATCTCTAATAACAAGCTATCCATTACCAATATCCCTATATGCTTTGAATACATAACTCATCTGTAGCTTGATTTGCACTATGCAGTAAGTTGACGTGTTGTATTTAGACAAATATTAAAAATCATGCAAACAGTGTATCTTAAGGCATATTCCATTCTGTTATTCATAGAAGAAACAGTCTCTGTACCTTTTACCACTGTAGCACCCATCTATGCAGTTAAGTTTATCGACGCAAGCATCATCAGTAATTTATGTAAAATGTTATCCTCTGGAGCATTTATGAATTTATGAGATCGTTCAAAACAGTGTAAGTGCACAAATGCGTGTTTATTCGTTGCCGTGCGTCCATAAATAAGTGTCTGTTGTCGATGAGAACGAACACAAAACTAAAATAATGATAATAAAATAAATAAAAATACACATCATTTCTGCCACACTAAGCGTGTGAAAGTTATTTATAGCTAAATATTTTCAGCATTAATTTTTTTTCGTAAAATCTGTATGCATTGTTGAAGCCCTGCGCAGTAATCTAGCTTATATACATACACATACACACACGAAGGACTTCCCCAGAAAAATATTGAAATAAGTAAGTGCAGTCCTGTAGGAATGAATACAAGAGTGTTTTCAAACGAAAATTATTATTATGGGAAGACATCGTGAACATACCTCAGCCGTAGTCAAGGATCAGTACGTTTTTTTATCGAATAAGTGACAAAGGTTTCAGACTTGAAAACTGACAGAACGAGAAAGGCTTCGAGTATCTGATCTGTAACATATGATATTGCTTATGGTTCCTCGCGTGGACTCGAACCCACGATATCTTGATAACGAGGCAAGTAGTAGTACTTGTACAATCGTGGTGACAGCTCCTATTTAGTAGAGGCAGATTGCACTGTGCACATCCACCGTACAAGGCTTGGCTACATATTGACAACAGATATGCGGTAAACAAGGGTGGCGAATTAATTCTGAACAGTCAGGTCACGTAATTCGACAAGCGCTAACTAGGAACGACCTTCCGTGTAGGTGGGCGTTGTGCGAAGAGTATGCGGGGCAGCGGGGTTTGTAGTTGCGCGCCTGTGTGTTAGACCACACCCTACACGCCACCCTCACCACGTGGTCAGCCCCCTCGACTCCCCGCTAGCCCGCCTTACACTCTCGCGTGTGCTGTGCTTCGTGAGCTGAAGATAAATGACATCGCGGTTTCTGTGACGTCCCTTAGCGTGCCATATCATTTCTCAATTTCTTCAGTTAAGAGCACTGTCTACTAATCTTGCGGTCACAAAATTTAAGTGGTAAATCAAAGTTAAAACAGATATTACATCTCAATACATATATTTTAAAAACTACACTTTCAAACAAAAATTATTTTACTATATATATAAGCTGCGCTGTGCACACAGTAAATCACGTTCGTAACCTTACAACACTATGTTTAATTATTGACAACAGATAGTAAACAAGGATGGCGAGTAATTTTCGCAGTCATGCCATGTGTGGTACCTGCGCCACTCGACATGCGTATGATTGTCGATGAGGATGTACACAGAACAAGCAAAATAATAATATAATAACGAAATAAATAAAAATACACGTGCAAAAATATATCTTATCTGCTATACTACCAAATAGAATTCATTCAATAAACTACTTTAATTTTGTGATTTTTCCCTCACTTAAAATACATATAGCCATCAAAGCATCAATAATGTTAGTAATTGAAAAATATTGTTGGGAAAACAAACCCCATAACCTTATGCTCGTTAAAACTATGCTTTTTGATTTAACGTTCCAGTTGCTTAAGCACTGTGAAATCTTTCCATTATCCGTAAGTATATAAAATATAGCTTCAGGATCGCTTAAGAGCTGGAGAATGACCTGGAGTTCAAATCGGAAAGCAATTTGAAATGAATTATTTCTCAATAGGTATATACTTTTTAAACATAGCTGTTTCATTCGTACATGAATAAATATTGCGACTAGATAAACAACGTACACGGTATCTTCCGTATTAAGTTATACTATAAAGCCATTTAGTTTGTTAGGCGATTTCCTATAGTTCTGTTTTGACATGCGAAGTTGTCCCCCACTTTGTTACTAGCATGTTTCCCACACCTGGCTGCAAGACCTGGCAAATGTTCTATCCATCAAGTGGAATCTCGAGTCCGTGTTACTGAGGAATCAGGTGATATCAGAAACTATCAAGAGTTGACATTGGGGCTTGTGTGAGCCATGATTCTGTGTACTCACCAAGGCCTCACATGTCCTGATTTATAGCTCCTTCTTTGTGTTTCATTATCACAGCTATTTACATGATCCTGCGCTCTGTGTATGGTTTACATGGTGTCTGCATGTGTGTCTGTCATCGTTAAAATTATATATGTAACAACCCCATCCTTCATTCACCAGCGCACTAGTTTTAGACATGTTAGTTCCTGTAGATCATAGGATTTCAACCTCCAGGGATGGATTCGATCCAGCATTGTCTACACGCTATTCGGAAATCGGTGATAGTAAATCAATTGGTTTGGTATCAGACATATGTTAACAATTTTTTTTTAGAAATAAATTTCGCGTGAAAAACTTTTGAATTCATTCCTATGGGGATGTTGTTACTTATTTTTCTTGGAAAAATGTAAATACATTAATATTGTATTACTGTGCATGGCTACGGCAATGCATACGGCTTTCGAGGGATAAAATTAAGAGTGGGACCTACCTTGAGCGTTTTGCGCAGCTGAGGCTAAAAAGCGACGGAGCTATAAGGCGACCTTGAAGCGCGTACCAAATGCTGCATCGCTACGAGCCAGCGCTGAACTAGCGTGCAAGATTCCCGCAGATTTATTTTTACTATGGGACTTTTAATGGTGTTCAAGTGCGATAAAGTAATAATTTTATATTTATATGAAATAGTGTTAGTTTTGTAGACGATATTTGTAAATGCAGTTTCCTCTTACGAAACAGTTTTAGCTGGCGTAGTTTTCTCATAACGGTGTGTCAAAGTCAAAATCTGCATGTTCTGATGCATGCAACTAGTGAAAAACCAATTGACTTACGTACGTGAAATAACATAGTATGGGCTACGTAATGAAACATTTGAAGAAATCCTGCGAACTGTATTTGTATTTTTAAAAACAAATAGCTGAATTTGCAACTTTTTCCTGTAAGTTTGCAATTTTTTTAAATTCAAAATATTATGTTGTGTGTTTTTTTTAATGTTTTATTCAATAGATCACGGGATGTAAGTTCACAGTGAATTATTTTGTTTAAGTAGGTCAGTTGGTTTTCACTATTTGCATGGCAGTGTAACAAGTAAATTTTGACTTTGACACCCCTTTATGAGACTACTATGAGGGCTAAAATTGTTTCGTAAGAGTAAAAATCTACTGACAAGTATCGCCTACAAAACTAACAATATTTCATAAAAATATAAAATTTTATCGCACTTGAACACCATTAAGAGGTGACTATGATTTTATTGGTGTAAAATCGGTAGCAAAGTTCATTGCATGACAACATCTGAGTTTCGCACACATCTGGTTAGTACGTTTTGAAGTACGGCAAACTGAAAATACCATTTTTAGTTATGTTGGAGGGCTTAGAAACAGTGTTTGAAATGAGCGTGGTGTCTTAACGATGAAATTCCGTACTTGTCCGAAGTTTTTTTATTTTCGTACGTTGGCGCAATGAGCGCATGTGGAATAGTTAAAAAAAAAAAAAAAAAAAACGTATTTTACTGCGCAATGTAACGCATTTGAATTGCGTAGCAGGCAGCGTTCTTAAGAAAGTTAACTTGCATAGGCCTACCTTCAATAATACACAATTATTACCACGTACAACTTCATACAAAGTAGTTTGTTTGTAAGTTATATATAGGATGTAGAAGCCAATATAAATAGTGTTGCTCTGCACGAAGCTATAATGATAAATCGTTAAAAACTAAAAAAAATACTTTAATTAATTAAATATAAAACTTTGCAATTTTCAAAATGATAAATTATTAGTTTTATGTATGGCGCTATGAAATTTCCCTAATTTCGTATTTTAGGCTCTAGTTCGGCCAAATGTTTTTAACCTAATCAGGTGAAATATTATCAGTGCTCACGCCATGTGGGTAAAATTTTCTGGTTGTGCCTATCTTGAATGTCTACCCTGAGTAAAAAACTTCTCGCGTTTTAAGACATGCACTGGACTGAAGATTGGCCGAAAATAATATCGGCGATGTTCAGTGTGAGTAAATTCTTTTAGTGTTATGTGGTGCCACAGCAAATATAGCCTACCTAAAAACCAGGAAAAACTCATCGTACTCCAGAGAAGTTCTTGTGGCGTTTCTGAGAGTAAGGTGCATAGTTTGCTTGGCGTTTGAGCAGTTTCCAACCGATCACACACAAGAAACACCACACGTGCACATTCGTGAAGTGTAGATATTTTGGTCAGCACTTCACATCTATGTTTTAGCTCTGGTGAGGGGTGGCGTGATGTGAGTATGGAGCAGAACCTAACATTCGTACCCACTGGTTTAAAATCAGAAAACAATATTACATCGCTTATATGCTTGTCATTTATAAAGATGTTTGTAGTATTCAAGCATAATTGACGCCAAAAACATCTCCTTTACCCCCTCCCTTTTTTAAAGACTTTTGGGAAAAAATTCTTGGTTTCGTATTTGTAGCAAACACTGCTCAACATTGAGACATTAAATGAAATGTTTACCACAAATAAACATATATATTTCATGATAGAGTAAGCGCATGTCTTAAGTTGTAATTTTTCTGTAGTACGGATCGTGCAGAACTTAAATAATGTTAGTGAAAGAAAAGCCACTTAGCTACATGACACCGTTGTAATGACATAGATAATAGTTTTCGTATCCTTTTATCTATCAACTTTTTTAAAGTGAACGTATTTTAACTTTTTTTTTTTTAATTTAATGAAATTTCCTTTTTAATATTAACAGTAACGAAAGTCGCTAATGTAAATTTACCGTACATTGTTATGCTGGACCATATTGTGTACCGTTAGGTTGTCAACTTGGAGAGGGGGCAATGAATAACATTGTAATGGAAGTAATTTATTTAATGAAATATTGTGGACACATGCCATTGCACTACGATGAATACCAACGACATTCAATTTAATAACAGCATTCCATTAGAAATAGGCTAAATCAATTGCGTATGTAAATAATAATAAAATAGTACCCAAATGCAGAGCACCACAACTAATAGGTCTAGCAAATAAGTCAAGTATGTATATCGGACAGAAAGGAAAATTATGAATTTGCAAATTACTTGAGTTGAAATGTGACTTTGGCCAAAGTTATTTTCACAGTTCTGGAGTTAAGTTTTGGTTTAGGATAAGTTGACTGGCTAGCGTACAAACTGAAAGGCTCTGTGTTATGCATACTGCCCCAGACACTCCTCGTAGGTAAGTCACTGCAAGTACGTGCAGAGGGCTGAACGTCGCGTGAGGTGGTTGTGACGGCGGCCAAGTTAAACAATGCGAACCACGCGCGTTCAAATCCCCGTGCCATTGGGAAATAATGCTTGCTTCAGTTGTCTCTTCGCGAGCCGCGATAAAAAGAACTGTGTCACCTTACGACACCTGTTCGATGGCCGCATTATGGCGTTCAATAGAATTTCTGCGCAGAAACTATGCGCTCTTGGGGAGAGACGTCGAGCGATACGATACGTGTTCACACTGCAACGGGGGGAAAAAACGCTGGAACGCTTTCGTACGTCGCATTTTGGCGGATACAATCGCGCCCATGTAAACGAGCCGGAGGTAGAAAGGAGAAAATGGGGGAGGGGTCGCAGGCATTGCAACATGAGCGTTTTTACTTGTATTTCACACCTTTGTGGCACAGCATATTATGTGTAAGTAGGCTAAGGGTGAGGGGAACATGCTGCCCACAGCATAATCGAAACGACGCTGTTGTAACTGTTTATGTGCTGGCAATCGCCGGCTGTAATCCGTCCTTGCGCGAGTTTACAATTGTTGTATTTTGTTCACACGTAGAGGGGGAAACTTCTACACAGCAAAGACGTGGACTGTAGCGCACAGGAACTACTACTGCCAAGTTATGGGTTCGAATCTCTGTAGAGTCTTCATGTCTATAGGGGACGTAAGCCTATATTGAGTATGTCTGGGCAATAGATGGGTCATTAAGAGAACTACATATGAGGCCATGAACGCGGTTGTAGCGTGCAGCGTTTATTCTTTTCTACAAGGAACCGTTGAACTTATTCGCAATATCTACATCTACGAAAAGAATACACGCTTGGATCAATGTTTCTATCATTTAAAAAATTAAGCACGATTATTAGAAATATTATCTTGCTGCCTTAAAATCGCTAGAAACAGTTTTTTTTTTTTTTTTAGAATGCTATAAGTACAACTACCGACCGTATTCGTAAAATACAACACAAGAAATATCCGTTGGACTTTGCTTCAAACTTTCTACATAAAACTGTATGGTCATCGCTTAAAGTCCCATAGAAAAAAATCGGTAAAACAAAAGCACTGCGCGCTAGTTTGACGCGCAGCGCGCGAATAGATGCGAAGCGGTTACTGTCGAGTGTGCCAAGCTAAATCTTATCGCTCGCCTGTCTCCGCTCGTCGAACACAGAAAATTACATCCTGTCATATGTCTTTAAAAATTCGGAGCTAATGACTATTAAGAGTGCTGCCTACTTCGGAGCCCTACCGCGAGAAAATATAAGGATTTATACATGTTAAAATTACATTCGGTGAGTCTTAGTAGCTACGTGCCGTATATATATATATATATAGTTTGTGTGTGTGTGTGTGTCTCAGCGCTGACTTTTTTATTCATCTCGGTGAGTCCCGCATTGCTATAATTACAGTAGGATCTAAGTTTTAAGGCGTTTTTTAATACCCTCAAAACTATGACCAAATTAGAATTTTCATTATAAAAACACATGGAAAACATTGTATCATTTTATTCCCTCTACATTTTATTCCAATAACAGTACTCTTATCTTATCAATGCAGAAAATTTGTTCGAAAGCGATGTCGTTAAAATTACTGATTACCTCCTTACATAATATGTAACATCCTATACTTGCTCGCGCTACGGCTCTCAAGCATAGAGCACCCTCAAGTTAAATTAGAAAGAGAGAGGGTATCGACCATTACCTAAATTAAATAACAAACCCAACATTCACCTACAGTTATTACGGAAAATCGACCTATGATGGTCGAACCGAGAATAAAACCCGTGTCGTAACGAATGCGAGTTCACAGAGTTACCACTGCTCCACCTCGCTGGGTGCATGTGTAGGGAGTATTGTCGAAGTTGACGTCGTGGGTGACGGTGGTAACGAAGGGCTGCGCTGGAATGTAAGGTCATACATTTCTTCCGCCAGGGCCAACCATTAACTTTCTGTTGTAATACGGCCTCTTGTGGCTTTAAATCAACAATGCAGAATCGCATGGCATTAAATGCACGTTAGAGCCATGGAGTGACGTCACAGACTCGGAGGTCTTGCCTCCACAGATTCCTACCTTTACGACGTCGTCAGGTTCTCGCACTTCAGGGCATAACTTTTCTGCGGCCGCTGCTTTTATCCCATTTACTTCGCGGGAAAACTGTGTGCGAAGAGTGCATGAAGTCTGCGTATATGCACTTCACATCGACTTTGACAACAGCGCAGAAGTTAAAAGATTTAGAAAACCAAAGTTCCAGTACCATAGCAGCGTGTTAGAGCTTAGTATCAGTAATGGGTTACAGTGTTCTTCGTAAATTGTCGCAATTTCCCGAAAAATCCATTAAAATGTTACGTGGCACTCAACGCATTCCACTAAGCCAACTCTTTCAGCTGCGATAAGTGAATATCCTTCTAGTTGAGGTTCCAACCCTCGTCTCTCTGTCAGTGGCACCACAGCTGGTAACTGTTTGATTTGAAAACGTATTTCAATACTCCTTATTATAAAATACTTTTCTTCTGTCACGCGATGCGGCTTTGTCCACAGCTGTTCATTTTACTTTTGTAGAAGCATATTGTGTTTTCTTAGAAGTAGAAAAATTATTGAATACAAATAAATAACTAGCGCACTAGTTTTCTCCGATTCAAAATATTTCCTCAAATAAATCTTCATCACATTCATAATAATAACTATTTGATAAAGTTAAGTCGATTACATATTTAATACGCAGATATATTTCGTTATCAAATTGTTTCTAAGCACTTTAAAGTATTGGTGGTTTTAATTTATCAACTTGGAATTGGAGGCATTATTTTATTACCGCCCTGTCCAGAAATTAAAATTATTTTAGAGTTTTTAAATTGTAAAACAGTTTTTCATTCAACCGGAATTTGTGAAGTCTCAGGTCTTTACTCACACCAGACGGCATTGTTACTAGCTGAACACCTTATCTTCGGCAGTCAAATAGGGAATAATACAATATTTATAATTGGAATAAGTGAATATTTAATGGTTAACTTACCGAAAGATTTTTCACTCATTAATAGAGACTTATAAATTTCGCTTTATTAGATACCTAAAAAATTCGCGTTTTCTTTTGGCCACAAGCTACAACTCAAAATGTGAATTTATGTAACTCCTGAAGTCTGCTGTTTGCCTTATTGGACGTATCTTGGAAGGCACCGTGTCAGTAATAAAGAAGAGATTATATGTAAAAATGTGCCAATGATTAGGGACCCTTGTTTTTCGCGAAAAGAATTTGGCCTTACTTTGTTTCCGTGTCTTACGTGCACATGTGCAGTTCTGCTTCGTGGTCAGCGATTGGATATTTTAACTGTCACGAGCCTTGAGATTCTACCGGCAAATCACAGACGTGTGGTGTTGCAGGAAAGTTTTTGTAATTGGCTCAGTCAAATGAGGTACGGCTCTTCACACAGACACGCTGCCAATAACCATGAAGCATAGCTGCAGATGTGCACGTAAGGCACTGAAACAAATTGGGGCAATATTCTTGTCGCGAAAAAACCGGGTGCCTACCTAGAGCAGCTGCTGTATGCTTGAGTTCACTGTTATTCTTGGTGGCCAGCATACA
>PNEQ01129351.1:93504-117413 GCA_003012365.1 Medauroidea extradentata
GTCTGTTTGGCTCCTGCATGTTACTACAGGTTTCCTATTGGCCTGGCTGCCGACTAGCAGAGCAGCTGCCTCACGCTGATTGGCAGTAGGTGTTTCCGCCATGTTGCTGGCCAGGGAAGCCATTTTGCTGGCGTGTGTGACTGAGTTCGCCTTCCTGCCGACTATTTCACTTCTGTATTCCTAAATATTCTGTGATACATGCCAGTAAACACGTGCATTGTTCCAGTCTGACGCAGGACTGGACACGAAGTAACCGTGAGTTCTCCTGACTTCTGCTGTTAGTTGGCTCGCGTGAAGACTTAAGGCCTCGCTCTCTAGTTTAGCAGTGGTTTCGAAAATATTTTTTGTAACGCGAATTAATACATATATCAAAAATTCCGTTGGCAGTTTTAACACTTATATATCAACGATTGTATGTGAATTTTTCTGTTGCAATACATCAAACTGGTTTTTAGATTTTTGCCCCCGAAATAGTACACATTTTGCTGTGAAAATAAGCCAAAATGAAGCAAAATAATTTTTTGCGCGTAAACGGTACATTAATTTTAAAAAACGCTCTGGCAAAATTGTGTATCGTATGACTGTACACTGTCTAAAATTTTTTTCAAAGCATTTGGTTAAAAAAATTTTGAGTTATTTGCAATTGTTTGAAATAAAGGAGAGATCATGGCCTTAACCAATGCTCTACTGTCAAATGCCCGCTATCCTGTGATACGGGTACACAAAGACACGATGGCGCGGTGCCAAGAACGTCACCGAGTGTGTTCGGGTGAGAATAGGTGGGTGAATTGTAGCCTGTCGACAAATAAAAACGTGACATTTGCACGTCTACTCATTTATTTTGTAGTAGCTGCTTCACCCGATATCAGTAAAGAGCCACTGATAATCAGTGGATATTATTTAATTGTGATTTAGAGTGTAGGCCTACGTCTCAGGCGGTTGGTATGTCCCAGAATAACGCTGTTTGCCGGGATAAGTTCTTGGAAAGAGTCCACTTCATGTGATTCACGCGACGCTATATATTGTACCGCCCGTCTGGCGACGTATTTCAAAGTGCATCTTCCTCAGGGTTATTAGCAGCTTTTGTTGGCCCTGCACAATTGTGCAGCACGAAAGATGTTGTAGAAAAATAGTGCATATTACAGACAAGCGTAAAATTTTACACGGAAAGTGTACTTAAAATATGGCGTTGGGGCAAAAATTATAAGCTGAATTCAGGAAATAAAGTATTCGGCAAATTCATTTTGTTCCGATGATCTTAGGTTGGATATGAAGCTAAAAAGGCGAATCAGTTAAGCAGTTATTACTGTAGGAATAAAATCTTAGATAAGGTGACATGGTAATTTTCAGACTTAAAACTAACATCAAAGAAATTTGATTCTCTTGGTCGCCATTTCACCTTTAATATATTTAATTTTTGTTTTCAGTTTTACTGACTGTTTTCAAATATATGTTTTACTATTACATTAATTATATAGTGTAAAAAAAGACCACTAAAAACAAAACGAAAGAGTACATGTTGGCAATTCAAGATTACGGCACAGACTAGCTCTACATACAGTAGCGAAACGGCGTGGCGGTTTTTGTGATTCCTGTTGGTCGGACCCCATTTCGGCGTGTTCGTTTGAAGCTGTTGATTGGCGAATTACTTTCCCATTGTTGCCAGTGCTACCATCCACTTGTTCGTGCGCGCCTCACATGTGGCAGTTTTGCTTCTGCATTTCAGCTGTTTTATGGTTGATGTTTGAACCCGCGGTACATGTAGGTAAAGAACGGGAGATACTTGTAGCCATCATGCCTGCTCGTAACGTGCCATGTTCGTCGTACAGAAGTAGAGGGTACATATGGCAGGAGGCGGGACGGCGATGTAGGTGGGCCGGGCTGCACACGTGGGTCTGGTGGGAGCTGGTGTCTCCCAGCTCTGCGGGCCCACACTCGTGTGTCGTGTCCTCACAAAGCCGCCGTTCATTCACTGCCTCCCTCGCGGCGCTGCTTATCTTCTGGTAGTCATCCTTGCCGAGTGGCAACACCGGACCCCAGGCGCCCTTGAGAGCTGACCGACACTTGGACGACCTCCCACACGACGGCCGACTTCACTTCCGGCACTGTGTGTTTATGATACGGAACTGAGCCGACGTTCTTCGGAACTTGGAACTCAATAAACGGCATGTTGACAGGAATTTTTTTTCTGCCCGCGTGATCGGAGGTTTTTAGGAGTTGACTTCGTTAGTTACGGAAGATTTCCTACTGACCACCAAACGCACAGTTTTTGATGTAGTACAGCTTAATCAAATAAATGTTTTGTTCATTTCTATTGTAGTATGACATTCGTGTATCCAGTGTACGCCAAGCGTGTTGTGTACTCAAGTGGTCTCTTTGAAATATCCGTCGGGATCCTACGGCAACGGCGCGGTTCACCTCAGTTTTCAACGTCGTTTTTATATTTGTAGTAGATATTAATTTTCATATTTTAAATATAAATTGTGACTAAATCTTTCTCTTAGGAGAATTTTGTATCTCTCATAGTTTTTGCGTGATGAGTCGTAAACGCCAAAATTTGCACTTAACGGTTTTATGTACGCCACTAAAACCAACTAACATACCAAACCGAAAAAATTCACAGTGTACAACAGTGTTGTAGGCTATGATATGACACATATAAAAACAAAATATATACATTTTTGAATTTTTTAAAAATTGATGAAATTTTAAGTTTTCATTTCTAAATTCAGCATTTTTTTATTAAATTCTCAAAATGATCGCTAAGCGGTGCTCAGAGATCCGGCCATTAGAAGGTTATACGAGATAACTACTGAACGTGGGTGAGTGATGTCTGTTTGGGAATAACATTTAAAGAACGTTACACACGGGTATGCCCATTGCAGGTCCTCCTGATCTTACCAGCTTATTTTCTCGCTGGCGAAATGGGTGAAAATATGTGTTTTTGCTATTTATTTTAATGTATGAACATCTAGTTATAGAATATGAATCACTCCAGACGAATGCTGGGATGATTCCTTAAACAGGCTCTGGCCGAAAACACGTAAAACCAAAAATAAATAAGAATAAAAAATAAATAAAACCATATTCTGTTTCAAATTAAACAAGTACAAATACGTATGAACAGCGTACTTGCAGACATGCTTATATAGGACCTCATTTTATAAATTTAAAACAACAGACACATTTCTTAGAACATACTGCAACTTTATTCAGCATTAAGCTGGATTCACAACCAGCACGTAACGTACGCGCGTACGTACGTGTAAAAGTTGAAACAATGAGTGTGCGTGCAAGTATTCACATCATCACGTAGCGTACGTACGTAACGAAGTTGATCAGCTCTCTACTTCGTACGTAGGCTAAGTGGTAGTTGTGAATGCAGTACATGCAAACGTAAGACACAATTTAATACTATTTCATTTTGAGAAAATATTTTCTTATTGTCATAAACTATTTAATTTGCTTCGACAAATAAAAATAATGTACGATCATTATTATCGACATTTTATTTGAGACAAAAACCACTTCGCGCATCTCTAAATCAATTACTGTTGTGAATCCAATCTCAAAAACTTAACGTACGTGTGTCCGTACGTACGTTAAGTGTGGTTGTGAATCCAACTTTATCATTAAGGTTTTATTTTGCTTGTGGTAGTTCACAGAAAGCAAATAAAAATTATGAAAATATTATATTTGTGGAATGTTTTCCTGTACATTATTTTGCAACATTTGCTTGGTTTTCGTGAAAGTTAACTATCACAATTTTTTTTGTCGATAAATATTTGAGTCAGAAAGACCTCTTCAATGATAGAAAATGTTTTATGACGTCGTGATTTTGTAACTTTGCTTCTTGTTCGAGATGTTACGCTACAGTAATGCTTCACTCTGGCAAAATATTTGTTAAAAATATGACAAACAGTTTTCTACGTTTTGTTTTGCACCGACTTTTAGAATTCCCCGCGAATGAAAAATAACATTTTCAGCATTAACTTACGTACCACACACTCCCCCTTATTAAAAGCGATCTTGAACGAGCGAATAAAGAGCGCGTTAATTTCTGTGAGAACAGAGAAATTAGTGCCCAAGTAGTTGGCAGCAGTGAAAGTCCATCATTGAAATGCGAGGACAAGGCCATTGCAAAGCGAGGCCACCCGTGCTATACGAGTGTTCGCGGGCAGGCCTAACACTGCAGGGGAAGAAAGTTTCCGAGCAATAATCGTCACCACGACTCTCTGTTGTCTGTTCGTTATTTTTATGATTCCTGGATAGACGTACTTCGCACCCCAGGCCTGGAAGAGTAGGAGCGCTGAGGGCGACGAACGCACGCCCCTTTCCGCCATTTTGTAGTCTCTAGGCGCGAATTGATAAAGTGACGTCCATTCTTCTCGTTGTAGCTCACCTCTACGAGACATTCTGTAGTGGGAGAGAGGTTAGGGACTGCCATGTTTAAGGGGCAGTTCACAGAAAATTTTAATTATTTATATATATATATATATATATATATATATATATATATATATATATATTTACATTTGTAAGGGATGTGGTTTGTTTTGTATATTTACATTGAGACTATTTTAACATTTCAGAAAATCGGTAATGTTACTTCAAAGTCAGTAATTTTTAAAAATACAAAATTTAAAAAATGTGGTTTTTATACATGCCTTTGTGTAGCCGTACTGTTCTTCAGTATAAATTATTCCATTCCGGAAAGTTGGTTTGTCTTCCTTTTTCCTTTGTAGAATAAAATAGTCTTATGGAAATTTTAACTTTGACTAGTGATTATTCAAAACCTATGAAAGCTAAAAAAAATTTCCTAACCGTTAAAAACAGTGACAGTGTATGTCTGCAAAAAAAAAAACTATATCTTTGCCCAAATATAAAAATTATTAAAATAATTAAAATTTAGGGTGAACCGCACATTAAATTAAATTAGATGGCACTTCTTAACAATCGGACCTTCATATGAACCCCATTCGCTCATCTCAGTGCTGTCTACATTGCTATACGATATTTTATGTAGTGTTTTCTATTTCTAACAGTTTTTACTGCCAAAAAAAAAATACACGTGAAAACGTAGGCTCATATTTTATCCCCCAGTGTTTTTATTCGTAGAGTAATAGTATCTTCTTCTAAATCCAGAAACTGGTGTTTGTCAGAAAGCTATATCATGAAAGATGAATGAGCTTCGCCGAACATAATTTAACAATGTAAATCCCTGTCTTTGCCTTTTCCTCGGCTCCCAGATACGCTGCGTCCTTAAAGATACTCTGTACGTGCCTAAACCGGTTTGTACTATATTATTATTATTATTTACTTTTTTCTTTAGATTGTACCACAAGGCGTCTATACCATTAAATAAATCACAAAACACTATTTCTTGTCGTTTTTTTTTCAGCGAGAAAATAGGTTTTAACATTAGCTGAGGACACAAAATTATTAAGTACGCGTGTTAAGTTCTTTGAATGCTATTTCGCCCTAAGTACACGTCACTCGCAATTGTTTTATTGTGTTCCTGTTTCCTGCTTCTCAGTTGTAGACACAGAGCAAGGTGGCACTTGGGAGGATCCGGGTTCGATTCTTGGTCCAGCCATCCTGATTTTTGTTTTCAGTTGTTTTCCAAAACCACTTAAGATGAATAGTTTCAAACTAATGGCCACGGCCGATTTATTTCACATTTACTGTTTTTCCGTGGTTACGGTTCCGTCTGTAATGACCTCGCTATCGACGAAACGTAAAGGGCACGCCGCTTTCTCGCAGCTGTTTGGTACGTTGGGGTTTACAAACGAAGGAGCTGTAAGGGCGATTTTGACGAATGTATCAAATGTCGCATCGCTACTACGTATCAAGCACATAACTAGCGTATGGGGCTTGGAAGTCAATGACCTTATAACTTTAATGGTGGATAGTGTTCGGTACTATAGAATTTGACGTACGTATTGTACGTCGTTCAGTACATTTTCAGGTACAGCAGTCTGTTAAAGCAGTGTTTGCCACGTTGCAGCGAGCGTAGTGACATTCCGCTCTCATTTGAAGCGCGAGTTTCGTAAAATTAAGTATTTTTCAACACAGTGTCTCGCATCCGAAGCGTGTGGCAGGCGACTACTTACTTGCCAACATTTATCTTTTACACAGACGCTACAAAATTTCTTCAAAATTATGAGAGGAGGCAGTAGGCACATAAACAAGGAAAATTAGTCGTAAAATGCACACAGTAAGAGCTATAACCATTTATTCACTATTCGCAGCGGCTACAGAAGTGCTACATGTGAATGTAGGAATCACATTCCATTTGAAACACTTCTGGTTTGTCTCAGATGTGCTGGTAGGTAATCGATGGCATGTTCCTTAAGTTTCTGTACGTCGTCCATGGAGGTTACATACCTTTTAAATTATGAGGTTTAGGGCCCATGTTTATGAGAAATTTTGGTATTGGTTTGATGCTCACTACCTCCTCTCAAAATATTGAATATTTTGAACATATCGTGTAACACGTATTTTACGTTGATTTCCCAATCCAAAAAATTAAGAGGCACGAGTACTTTACGTGGGGCATCACATGCCGAGTAGGAAGTAATGTTTATTTTTTACTGTTTAGTTCTTTATGAACGAATATGTAAGATATGCCTATATCTTTATTGTGCTCCAGTAAAATACATTTCATTGCTATAAACTCATATATTTGACCGATATTGATGGCGCAGTTAGCCATATATTATTTTTCAACTATAAATATATATATATATATATATATATATATATATATATATATATATATATATATCCTCGGCTTTTCAGGGTCCTCACGCAATGCGTGTGTAAACATTGGCGACTTATACAGAATACTTACACTGTTAAAAGCGCTATAAAACTTTCTGTAGTAATTTAAATGAAAGTATTGTTACGGTATATAAGCGGAATATTCAACAGGCGGGGTAGGTCGCCACCTGAAGGTTAGGAGAGAGGGCGGCTGAACGCTAGTATGTTTATATTTCTTCACAGTTGGCTCACGCAGGTACTGCGGTGGACGGCGCATGTGGCGAGGTGCCTGGAGGCGAGGCAGGGTTAGAACATGCCGCGGGCCAACAAACTCGTCCTCCCACTATAGCCTCTACTGCGATACCAGCAGCCGTGCGTGCAATCACTCTACCCTTGCACTCCAGCCGGCCACTTAATGAGCTTAATGCACCGCGCACAACGGAACGTTGATTGCGACCACTACTATCACGGCTGTAAAAAATATGCCTGCTAATATTATCTAGACTGGCGCCGCAGCTGTGGGGATCAATGTGCCTAACTAAATGTTAACCTCCATGTCTTAGGGACAGATGTTATGTTAGTTCTCCTCAAAGACGTTATATTATGCTGATGGGTGTTCTGTCTGAAGGCAGGTTTACAACCACGGAGAGCCCCGGGTGATGGAAACCACGACACCCTCCAAGGGCGACTAGACGAGGTGATTCTACTGTGGTACGCCACTGCCTTCCGCAGTTTGAACCCAGAGAGGCCTTCCACCCGCATTGTAACTGTACTCGGACGAGTGAATCAATGCACGACACATATCCTCTTTTCTTGCGACTCCTCTTGATGACTTCGTGCCTGTGCTAGCATAATTACTAAACACGGCTTTCTGCCTGTATTTCATTTACTTGCACTCCTCGCCAATCAGTGTTCGCCATGACCCAGTTTTAATCAGTCATTTACCCAAACGGCATCTTATGGGTCATCGGAACCTAATCTTTCTAGCACCTTTACTGCACTTTACTCCTGCTCCTGTTGCCTTAGCCACTGGTCGAAATCTTCGAGTCGTTTCCCAATCCATGTAGCAAAGCTGTTCCACTTCTCAAAAATGTCTCTGTTTGCCAGTATAGCTTTCAGGTCTACAATAACTATCCCGTAGTCTTGGAGTTGTGCCGTGAATTCCTCTCTGATGTCTTCGGTCGTGGGTCATTCCAATACCCTCTGTCTCGGATGTCCCACAAACATCACACAAAGGTGAATCCACCAATTTCATACCCTACAACTTAGCCCAGAGAGGCAACTGTATATAGTGACCTTGACCTCCCCAGCAGGGAATCGAAGCGCGGGACCCTTGACTCGCCAGCCAGGAGCTCTAACCACTGAGCCAAGCGGAAACACGTTATCTAAGAATTAGACTATTACGCTGTTCTTTTGTTACACAACCAAACTGAACGCTGATATAGTGCAGACGAAGACAGTGAATTGTGTATTTTAGCGAAAGAAAAAAAAATCAAGAAAATAACATTGGTATAGGACATAGCATGCTATGGACTGCAATATGGCGCTGTCAGTTTGGTCGCACATAAATATAGACCATTAGCATTGGTCTTGCACCCTTGGTCCCTCCACATATTTGTCTCTCGTTATCTTTCGAAATAGTCCTCGCCGAGAGCATGGACGATGTTGTAGCGTGACATATTTTACGCTAAAGTGCTACACGTTTTCCCAATATTACTATCTACGAAAATAAAACACCATTCACACTATGTTGATGTTTTTAAAAATACAGGCCTATTTGAACCGTGTTTTAGGACTCTTCAGCGTGGCTATAAATGGATTCTTCAGACTGATGTTCCTATACAAAACTACAAACCTGATTCGTTAAACAGGAAAAAGAAACATTTGTTTAACTTTACGTCATAGGCCTACTGTAATTTTCACAGATAAAATAATACTCTCACCACACCCACTTAAAATCCCGAAGAAAAGATACTAGTACGAAAACGTAGCGAGTGTGAACTTGATACTGAAAATGTATTTTTAAAGCAACATAATTTTCATACTTAAGAATCCCTACATATTGTTCTGTCACAGATAAATCAAAATTTGTACCTATTTTTTTTTTGGTAGTAATAAATTTTATAATTTTGTTTTTCCAGATTTTTGCACTCAAAATCTTACCGATTTTGTAAAAAGAAAAAAAAAACTCAAGCTCCCTTTCCTCCCCCTCTCTCTTTCTCTCTCTCTCTCTCTATATATATATATATACCACACATACATATTTTGCAAACGAGCTGTGCATTACTATGAAAAACCCCTACATAGAATTGTACATCGTATGACAATTCTTAGTCTTGAATTTTTTCAAAACTGTCCGTAAATGTAAATAAAATGTTTAGTATTTTGTACCAAAGTAAAACGCTGTACACTGACTGCTACAGAACTTTACGGTTTCGCCATTCGGTAGCTGGGAAGCACCTGAATTTCCTTTGAATATCAGTTCACTTGCTGAAATCACTTGCCCATCTTTACAGCGTAATTACGCTGTAAATGTGAGGCAGTACTGCCAACGTTGCAATTATCTCGTTTCGAATTCATTTTCACTTTTGTCTGATGAGAAAATTGTAAAGATCTTACCTACTGAACTGTTTCAATACAGTTGACGCAGCGTGCTGGAGGCAGATGGCTGCCTCCGAAGCCGACGTTACCGAGGAGTCTTCAGACCACGAGGTCCTAGGTTTGAATCCTGGTAAGCTGTACATTTCAGTTACGTAGAGCGCTATATTATTGGCTTCCAATTATAAAGCGGGGACATTTAACAACAGTCATAAAAGTTCGTAGTTGGCTTCTTTCTATATAGGTCAGTTACTATGATTCGCATGAGTGAGGTCAGGGATATTTTATTTATCGACTGCACTGCGGTAAGTTGTCCCACCCCATTCTCCATTGGTCTAATCATTTTACATGTTTTTCTAGGACATGACTGATAAGAGGATACCAAATATCAAGCACTCAGTTGCGAGACGAAGTTGATGAAGCCTAGTAAATATTACCGTGAAATACTTCATTGCGTAAAAGTTCTTCATTGCATAACGATAAACTGACAAATCTCTAGTCTTTTTAAGAACAGAGATAGTAAAAATTTCCTGGTACGTTGTACCAGAATTCAGCCACTTTTTTTATCTTATCACGTGTTTCGTTGTTGACCTCTGGCGAGGCCGGCTGAATGGGCTCGCGGTAGTAGACTTGCGGCAAGCACGTGCGACAGACGGCAGGAAGCAGCCGGCACACGTATCCATTGTCCTGTGTCGCGACCTTGCGCGCTCGTGCCGCCCCGGCCTACACACACACTCTGCTGGGTCCTTGTTGTGTGGCGCGCCACGCTGCAGTCCGCACATACGTATAATAACTGTACTTGTTGACTCGGCTATTATTTCTATACCTGCCCGCATACGCACGGCGAGGCAGCTGCGTGCCAAGGAGCGGTGAGGACTATGCGACGCCACGCGCAATTTCTGCCTCGTCAGCACGGCAAGTAGGTCGCGTGGACAGTCATGATTCGACCGATAGCGTCCCCCCCCCCCTCAACAAACCTATATAGCCCCGAGCTACGCTAGAGCCTAGATTCATTGGGAAATGCTGCCCCGAACACTCATCAATACAAATAGCCGATGCTAGCGGTTCATTGTTGTCATTTTCTTTCCTCAGTTTCCACTCAATTCACGAGAGTGATTTGGCATGCATCAGCTGTGCTTTTCGCTCGTCACATTTTGTATAGGAATCTTCACCGGTGTCAAATTCTCACGTATGACACGTGGGAGCAGCGAAGTGAAAATAGCCAGAGTACCACTCTCGACGGGAAGCGTATCGCCTCTTTCCACAGCTCGCCAAACTGATGTGCAAAGGTTTTCCTTGTAGTATTTTTCCTACGGAACTTACGACCGCGGTGGTCGAAGGGGTCAGTCTCCTCGCCTCCCATCTAGGCAATCCGGGTTCGATTCCCGGCGGTGTCGATTCCTGGATTTCCGTATGTGGGAATCGTGACGGACGATGCAATTGGTCGGTGGTTCTTCTCGGGGATCTCCCATTTCCCCGCCCATTCATTCCGGTCTCCATACCTACATAATGTCACCCCTCACCAGCGCCAAAGACATCGATGTTAACAGCTGACCACAATCTCTTCAGACGTAGGGGCTTTAAGGCGTTGTTACCGAGTTTTGCAGTGATTTCGAAAATATTTTTTTATTGCTACCTAATACTCATATCAACAGTTTTGACACTTATATGTTATGATTTGTAGCTGCATTTTTTAATATAAATGTACCGAACTGTTTTTTAGATTTCGTCACCCAAAGTACCACGTTTTTTGTCGTGAAAATAAGCAAATTTGAAGCCAAATATTTTTTTGCTTACTAATGGTACATTATTTTTAAAAACGCATCCACAGTATTGTACATCGTGAAGCTGCACATTGACTCAATTTTTTTCAAAACTTTTGGCTAAAAAACATTTGAGTTATTGTCACCAGTCTGAAAAAACTCAGAAACAAGCCCTTAAGCGGTGACCATAAGTTTTTTTTATAGTATTATATTAAGTAGAGACCAACGCATACATCTCGTTTTGAACTTTGCGAATTCAGGTAGTATTTTCGGAGTTACAGCAGTCTAAGAAATCCGTTTTTAACCATTTTGAGAGGCCCGAAAATCATGTTTCTAACAAGCGCGCTGAGTTTTTGAAAACACAGAAACATAGTTTCAAGTGTGTGTTCTTGTCGTAGATAAACGAAATATAATTAAATTAATCTGTCTGGCGTAAAAAGGGTACGCGTGACACGCTATAAAACCGGCCATACGTCAGGCGATGACTTCTCCTAATTCTACCAACAGTGTAAACAAATGTTGTAAGCAGAACCTAGGCTTTGGTCTTATACGATAAAAATGCACAGTTGACAACATTCATGGGTTTAAATTCTATCTTGGTCCCGCATTTTCTTAGCAACGATTCCATCTGCTTGTGCAAGTGCCTTAGAATATTTGGCTGTATATGACTGGCAATGACGTGACTAGCACATAGACTATGTAATTTATAACCGAATAAAAACAGATAATTATATGAAATAGATTGCATTGGTCGAATTTCTTTCATTAAGTTTGTAGGCTGATATTGTGATGTGAAAACTGAGCCACTATTGTGTCTACTACAACTACATAGCATGATACCGACGTAAGCTTAGCAGTCTAGGTTCTTAGTATTTGTTTCGTGCTCTACCGCAGAGCATGTTGCAATACTCGTACCTTTCAGTGAGAGTGCAAGTTTTCATCAAGCCAAAAGTGAGGATTTATACGCACGGCTTTGTTTTTTTCCCATCATGGAAACGTGTGAACCTGCAAGGAAAATGAGCAAGCAGTCCCAGTACGTGACTTCGGGAGTACTTATTTCCGTGTTAGTGGAACTTCACTCAAAACACCGCACGTGCACGTGATATTTTACCAAATTAAATTACAAGCATGGGGAATTTTATTTCGCCGCTTTTAGCTGCTTCCTGTCTTTCTGTCGATTACTTAAATACTTCTTATTTAAATAATGATTTTCTTTATCTTCAATTGTACTATTTCGGCTTCCCGGAGGACGACTTCAAACGTAAAAGTGAAAGAAGTTGTCACAACGAAATACGCGTTCACATTATTCGTGTATTTATATTTGCTGCTTAATTCTGCTTCTTTACAGCATGTAATCGTAACGGTTACTCATTGTCGTTTCACAGAGCTGGATGGCACTAGTTCTAGTCCGGCCGGAGTCTGGTTATAATTTGTTGCTGTGAAATCATATTAAAACGATGAGCTATGCAGTAAGCGAAACAACAAGATATTTAAGGTTAAATCTAATGATACTCCACGTCAAACTCAGACCAATGATAACATTGTTGCAGTGAGTACGTTAACAATGCCACAGTTATTTCTTCTCCTGTTTGAGAAAATTTGTTCCCTGTGAAAATTGCCATACTGCTAGGTTACTTTCTCTAATAATAATTCTCTATTTTATTTGAAAGTAGAAGGTTACAGAAAGGATTCAAGCATAATTGGAACCTAGTCTTTATGCACATTGATGCATGCGTTGTGGGGCATGATTTAAAACTCGTTCTTTCAGGTATATAACATGCAGGTGGGTAATTTATACCAGCATGTCCGATAAATTTAGGAGCTACTGTGGTCTCAATGGTCAGTCCCCTTCCCCCTTCCCCGCCATCCTATCACCCCTTAGCGCTGAAGTCGCTGCTTGAGTTCAGGGTAGATATTCTCTTTCTCATATAAGTTTATCGATTGTCTAGAAGTGTATGGTTTAGGTTGGGCACTGTAATGCTATATTTCGTAGATCAGGGTATTTTTCTCATCGACGAAACTTGGGAAGAGTTAAGTTGGTAACAAGACTTAATATTTCGTCGACAACGAAGACGGAACCAAAAGTACATAAATTCGTGAACTGAAAGAGAAGTGGCCATGGCCTGTAACAAACAACCATTCTAACATTCGCGTGGCATTCTTTGAAAACAACTAGAAGTCGCGATGGCTGTACCGGAAATTGAACCAAGTACTTCCTAGTCCCGGGGAAGAGGCAAATTAATGTAGATATGAAAGAGAATCGCACCTCGGTCTCCTCCTGGTGAGAATTTTCAGACTATGATTTCCATGTAGAACGTGTGGCGGGGAATTGCCGCGATGTGTGGGTTTTTCTGGGATTCTCCCGTTACCTATCATCTCATTCCAGCGCCGCTCTACCCCGATCATATCTTGCTGTTCTTGGGTCTGGTCAGAGCGACATGTCTGTCCATCGGCCAGGGCTGCCAGCCTCCCTTCAACGTTATCGCCTTCCTACCTGGATGTGAGAACAACGAATACCTTTGTTTCAACTATTGCGAGCAAAGATATGTGTTCTGAGACGCCTGATGCCGAGGTACATTACACACACTCGTAAATTTCTGCTCCAGAAACAACAGCATAGGGCCGCGGTGGCCAAGGGTTCAGACCTCTCGCCTTCCACCAAGGCGATCCGGGTTCGATTCCCGGCGGGGTCGGTCCCCGGATATTCGCATGTGGGAATCGTGCCGGACGCCGCTGGTCGGGCGGTTCTTCTCGGGGATCCCTCGTTTCCCCCGCCAATTCATTCCGGCGCTGCTCCATACCCACCACATGTCACCTCCCACCAGCGCTAAAGACCTCGATGTTAAGCGCTGACCAAAATCTCTTCAATTGACAACATCATAATACGCACACCACGCGAATCCTGGGCTAAACTGGAGATGAAAATTTAAGCTACAAAATGTTGTACGACATTTTACGCGCACAGTGTGGCAACACTGCTTGGAAATAGTCCCCTTTTACTCTCCACATCCAGGTACATATTATGTATGTACGTAAACGTAGAATCATGTTTCAACTTTTTTTGGATTTTTACCTGCACCCATGATATGTATGTCAGATACAGTAGTAGTATGTATATAGTATCTGCGTTTGTTTGCATTTTTGCTTTGCGCTCTTCAGTTCGAAATTACACCAATACATTGCGTCGAGTACGTTGTGTAGTTAAAACACCACTCATAATTTGGTGCGTCGAGTACAGCTACCAACCAACTTTGTCCAGCGGAAGAGGAAGTCGGGCCCACGAGTAACAAGACTTTCACACGTGGTGTGTACGTAGTCTACTGTTGTGCGATCGAAATCAGTCAAACTACGGAAACGGAAAATGTAACTAGGCTGATGACGTCACGGTCATGCGAAACTCAAAAAATACTTAGAAAACCTCCCATACAGTTTTTCATGGCTGGGTCGTGACGTCACAGTATGTTTTTTTTTTCGAGCCACGGCATAAGCGATTGATCGTAAACGAAGGCCACCAATAAGCAGCAATCTAAACGTGTTGCCAATATCTCACTTTACTTGTGCATTTTCATTTACAAGGCAATATACAGGTGCTTAAATGCTGCAACTAGCTATTTATTCTGAGAACCTAGAAATTTTTTAAGTTAATTTTAATACAAAGAAAGAAAAAATAAAAATACATTTTCACTCCTGAAAGTAAGATGATATTTAAATATTCAAAACTGATTCTTGCGTATTAATTTTGCTGATGATATCAGTACATAGTTTAAACATAGCTTACGTTTGAATGCTGTGTTTTTTTTTTTTTTTTTTTTTTTTCACGTAGGCCTTCGTAGCATTGTGTGCACTTTTTCTAGTCATGCTTGTATCATTTATAGTGTTCTAGGCAAAATAAATTCACTTTTTTTTTACGTTAGCAGACAAAACAGTTCGTTAATTGATTGGGCGAGGAACCTTCAATGAAACTTATCGTTTCTTTGTTTTCGCGCCCATGGAAAAATGCGACCCCAAAAAATAATAATTTGAGTATTATTTTGAAAACCTAACACACCTAAACAATCTTCGTAATTATATTTACCGCACATGGTTTGAACATAATTAATTTTATAAAACGATACTAAAAGGTATACATTTACGAGTGGGTTTACAGCTAAAATAATTATACAATTTCTAGTTTTTACACATCACGTGTAAAGTAATGTAAAGTATTTGTCACGCCGAACATGGAGGAATCACTCTCAATTAATTGGGTGACACTGAAACTGTATTTCGTGGAGGTAAGTGCCAGAATAAGCAAGCAAATGCTAAATTGGTAACCGTCCATTTTATTTACTCAGTTTATTAATTAATTATGACATTATGGTTATCTTAAGAAGCAGCTGAAGTAGTTAGAAACATGATCGAATTCAGGCTGATATCGACAAGTTTGTAACCAAAACTTTAAACTTGATCACACATATGAGACAACAATAAGGCGTAGTTTGAATTCAAGTACACTGATGGTATACAGTTATAAATATAAACAGTCCTTTTTTACATGTATGCAAGAACCCACAATTTATTTTCTCTATGCATATAATTTACAGATCTAAGTGAAGAAAATAATGATAAATGCTTCAGTGTACTGGAATTGATGTAAAAGTGAAAAGCGCAAAGCTCAGTACAGAGTATTTGTCTGCGCTAGTCTCAGGAACTAGTCATAATGAGCACACAAAGAACAAGAACACTAGCGTATCGGGCTGATGTGTGTCCGCTGCTTCATTGGCACTTGTTCTCACAATCCTGGACTGGTTCGCCCGTTCCACTTTCCCTATGCGCAGAGACAACTCGCTTCAAGTACACGAAGAAACGTTGCTGAAAAAAGAGGTAGGATTGTTCCTTTGTAAACAACTTCGCCTTGAGAAGCGTGCGTTGAAAGTTCTGCCGAGACGGGAAACTAGTTCTCGCTAAATTAGCGCCGTGATTGTAAGTGTACATCGTGTCTATGGAAGTTCGTTTATGTAGTGCGATGCTCGTGATTGTCGATCATTGGTTGATTTTGACCGGTAGATTGCGTATAGTGGAGTTGCTCGGCAATAAGCTGGTAGCTATCAAACTCATTTACGAGATAATGACAACATAAGGTATTAACTTAACAACTTTGTAGATGTCTAGAACACCTAAAAATAGGGAAAATAAAAATTCGCGAGCTCAGTTACACCTATGCACGCCAGAAACATTATCCTGTTTATTGTCAAGCCCTTACCATTTGTCCATTAGCTGATACTCAAAGAAACAGCAGACAGTGCACGAATATGCTTGAGTATACATAGGACAGTGGATTCTAACCTGCAGGTCAATGAACTTTTGAAGTTTTCCTTTCCCTACCCATAAGGTACATGTCTTTCACTCCAGGATTCTTTCAGGCGCAGAAATGCTTATGTTTACTTTACATATAACTTATCACTTCAGCTTTTTAGAAGGAATGTTAGGGTTCTCGACGCTGTTTGAACATAGCTAGGCATTTCTTCCAAAGAGCAGGTCTGTTCCAAGTTATGCCTTACATTCGAGAGCGATAGGTAAGGCCGCGAGACAAAAAATATTTTTCTATCAGTAATCAACAGGAAGATTATTTTAATTACAATTTTGTTCTCTGAAATTATTTCAGTAAACGTTTTTAGTTAGACTTACTTTCTGGGGGGAAATCTGCGGCTTCTTTTGCCTGGCAAACATTCACAAATCATCGAGAATAATAAAACAAAGAGCTTATTATTGTAGGTAAATTGAGGGGAAAATATTGTACAATGACAGTATGTATGGCATTATTGTACCATAGCTACGTCTAAAGTAACAAAAGAACTTTACTTAATACTGTAATTAAAGAAGTATCAGTACATTTCCTCAAGTTTACTTCTAAAAAAATTAAGCATATGAGGCAATTTCGCCTGGTGTGTTGTGTGGATCGCCTGATACGCAGAAATATGATAATATTTTTGAGTAATGTGAAGCGTACAGAAAATACTTTTCTTATGGAATATGTTTAAAAAATTTAGATTTATAGCACAGCACACACACACAGTCCAAATATTTCCAGTTTGAGGTGGACTTACATTGTACAGTACAGGATCGTTTACCATTTGGGGGGGGGGGGGATTCTGGTCATACGGATAAATACAGGACTTTAAGCTTAAAAAAAAATTAAAAAACTGGCGCCTTTGTCAAATGTTGATTATTTTCATTCTTTGTATCTGGATGTACTTACACGCAGAGAACGAAAACATTCAAAACAGTCGAGTCTTTCCTGGTTTAAGAATTATGACAACCGAAAGTGAATTAATTTGTAGAAACACGTAAGGCTGTATCTCTGTAGAAATGTCCTCAGGTGTGTTAGCAAATTTTTCGGCTCAAATTGCAAGTAAAGTATGGATATCTGTGATTTCATTAAATTAATTTATGATTAGGTATCTGTAAACAGTTACCCGGAAATCAAACACTAAACGAGGAACAAGGAATGTGACATGTACGAAATGTGTTATGTTTTCCTGTAGAGTTTAGTTCGTAGAATCTGTGTGGTGAGTACGTGATAATTATTTGGCAACGGAGGGCTGGACCAGAGATTATTCCGTTAGCTTATTATGAAGCACTAGCTCGTGCACAACCATGCCGTTTGTCTGCATTCCATCTTCTTTGCAGGCGCTAACAAGATTCGAAGTGAAGCCTGCCGCCGCTGTATTAGTAGTTTTGGTATCGATTTGAACGAAACATTGCTGTTGCTGTTGTCGGGGATTCTTCGTAACGCTCCGCATCAGACGGCCAGTCCAGGGTAGAGGCACATGCCATGCCCAGTGTCGGGAGGGATAGCAATGCTCACACTGAATATATTGGTGATATGTAAGTATATGCATCTTACATTTTAAGCGCGAACAGATCTACCGCTGAGACATGGTTGCATGTCCACCCGGTGTCTGATACATCTGTTACACCAAAGTGGTAACCAGTTCTTAAGGCCTTGTTACGGAGTTTTGCAGTGATTTCGAAAATATTTTTTTATTGCTACCTAATACTCATATCAAAATTTTGCTGCACAGTTTTGACACTTATATGTTATAATTTGTAGCTGAATTTTTTGTAGAATTATACCGAACGGTTTTTTAGATTTCATTACCCAAAGTACCACGTTTTTCGTCGTGAAAATAAGCCAAAATGAAGGAAATTATTTTTTTGCTGGCGAATGGTACATTATTTTAAAAAAAACGCGTCCACAGTATTGTGCATCGTGTGATTGCACATTGACTCAATTTTTTTTTTTCAAAACTTTTGGTTTAAAATATTTGAGTTATTGGCACCAGTCTGAAAAAAACTCGGGAACAAGCCCTTAAGGGGCCTACCTAGATAGGCTGCGTTTGTGTGCGCGAGGCAGGAGTAGTAAGAGTGCCACTAACCTACGTACGTACTACATTATCGCCTCTCCGCGCAAGCCACTCAGTTGACGTGCAGTGATTTACTATTATCCTTTTTCCTATGGGACTTTAAGCGGTGAGCACATTATTTTATTTTATTTTATTTGTGGGAAGCATAGTTCAATGTCTAACGCTTGTTTCTATAGTTGTGTTTTTCGAATCCGGTTGTTATTTTTCCCTATATGGCAGTTTGGAACAAAATCTTTTTTGGCTATTTTGAGGGGCCCGAAAATAATGTTTCTAATTAACGTGCCGAATTTTTAAATCGATAGCGACATAGTTTGAAGTGTGTGTTCTTTTCGTAAATATACAAATATATTTTGCGTTAAATAGTTTCGTCAAAAAAAGACTAGCAGTAACTCACTGCAACGCGTTTGAAGCGCAGAGGGAGGCCCCTTAACAGTTTCCTGTTAGGATAGAAGTAATTTACGCGATTAACGTTTTGCACCTATGATTATACCAGGTACAGGAACATAGGGAGGAGAAGATTCATTTACTACATAGCGGAAATTGTAAGCAATTCGTAGATCTGCAGTTATTTGCTGAGAGGAGTCTAAGTGGGATGTGTGTACCAGTAAGGAGTTTCCTTCGATACTGTGTATTCATTTTACCCTGCTACACTTTCACAACATACTATATTCTGTAAAGTGTAAGTTTGCCTGCTTCTGATATTTCTGTTCTGAGATGGGTGCCGTTGCAGAGACTCTGTTTTTCCAAGAAATCAGGATTGTTAGAAGGTAAACACAATGAAGCTGCCATGCATCCTTCTCAAAAGATAATCGTCAAAATCAGGCACCTTATAATAATGTATAGACTACATCTTGAAACGATGGCTTACTGCTTTTTGCTGACGTATACTGCTAGGCCCATAACATTAAAGTCTGCTATTGTGAGATTGATAGTTCTTAATACATACGATACTATCATAGTGACGCACAAGTATGACAAATAATAATTGAATTATAATTGCTACCTGTGTATCTTCTGCGAAATAATTAGCAAAAATGTATTCTGATTTGCTATCCACCATACTTGTTCAGCAGTGACCAAAATCTCCCACTCACTCACTCACTCACAATACTTGTTATCAGACACCTCGCATGCTGAATGTCTGTAGACAGCGGGCAGTTTTACTTCACTGCGGACAATGCGGCGGCGGAGGAATGATGCTATTTTTTGCGTGACGTAACATCATACGTCAGGACACGGCATCCCGACATGACCAGACAGGACAAGAGCCTTGCCAAACAAGCTGCCCGGTCCTGATTTGTACAAACAGGAAGGTGTACTTTCGCTGCGTTGCGTTTACAGGTTCACTCTGGACGACGGGCGACGCAGTTCTGCGCGGCAACTGACTCATTTTTTTAGCATTAAGGTGGCCGCCTGCCCAGGACGCCGAGCGATGTGCAGAGCTTCGGCCGTTACAGGATTTTTAAGTACGAAAAATGTGGCTCAGAATCTTTTTAACGATATAGGCGCGTACAATATACTTTTATCTTTAATATTACGTCATAAAATGTCAGTGTCACCACAGAATGTCTCATTGAGGCGAGTTGTCGGCGAGAATACTGCACTCCAGTTGAGTGATTTGTGCCTAGAAGCTAGGGAGAGTCGTGTATCGTCCTTACCACTCCCGCACCTCTGGGTTTCTAACGCGCAATATACGTTCACTCAGGCTGCCCGGGCCACCAAATACTGGCCTTCAGTTACTATTAGGTGTAGCTTCAGGTAGTGTAAAACTGTATCAAACTGTAGAAAATGACAAACACTCCCCACGTATACACAAAAAACTGATCAAAGCATGACGAAAATTAAATGAAACTGCTTGTGTTGACAAGTTACTTGTTCTTACTGTAATAGATTACTCGGACAGCGTGCAACTCAGTTAGCAGAGCGGGTTACTATTGGTTTAGTTTCATTAAAATGTAGCAATTAGTACTGTAACTGTGTGTGTACACAATATTCTGCTCAGTTTAAAAATAAGTAAATTAAAAGGCAGGTTTGCCATGAAATATCCTGAAACAACATTAATGACAAGAGCTGAAAATTTATTATTGTATTGCATAGTATTTCTTTGAAGAAGACATTCCAGGGGCAGAAACTGTCTATGAACGAGTTATAATATTCTACAAGTGGTTTTGGTTAAGTGCTATTTAATAATTTAGTCGTTCTTCTGTGGCACTCTTCTCTTCTGCATGATTTCCTTGTCTTTGTCCTTGCACAACCTGTTTTCTCCATATTTCGATGCCCTACCTCTGTACTGTCTCCCGATGACTGCATTCTTTTCTAGTATTGCGTGTCTTAAATCTTATCGTATGAACAGTCATGTTTCATTCTTTTCGTGAGGTGATCATTGACCTTCTAGTTCGTTTTCATCGTACTGTGACGGTATTTCCGCTGATATGAGTGTAGTGTTAGTGATAGAGGTTGGTAGTGCAGTGTAGTGCAGCGTAGAGACAGTTGGCAGGTGTGGTGAGGCGCTAGTTGTCGCGGCTGAATCACGCAGCGCTGGCGGCGGCCTTGGGTCCAAGGTCCAGTCCTCTGCCATTACTAGTTGGCTCGGCCATGCCTCGGCAGTCCTGCAACGCCGGCACATCTCACGCTCCACTGCTCTCCGCCTCGGTTCAGCACGCCTTCCTCACACTTGTGTTATGACGAGCCCCTTCTTCCACCTCCTCCAACCCTCTCACTGCATACACCTTTGAAGTGTGCTAGTATTGCCTGAATTCAGTACCAGTATCGCAGTTGAAAACTTTAAGCGCACATTTAGGCCGCAGTCAGTCCATCATTTTTTTGTATTCTTAGTTTGCTGCACTGATTGTATGCAACCCGCATTAAACCCACATAAATCAAGGCTAATCTTACTATCGCTATATCAATAAGAGTATCACATATATCAACGTCATATTTGCGCTTTATCAAAGACAGTCGTTATTATATCCGCTGCGTTCTACAAAATCAAGCATAACAAACGGTTACATTATCAACATGATACAAAATTTTTTTTGTAAAAATCGTAGTCAACCGTTCTTTACACTTGACTTCGGCGAACGCAGCGAAAATGAGAACGATTGTGTATTTGATCAAACGCGAAGATAATATTAATGTGTGTATTACTCTTATTGCTATAGCGATAGTAAAATTATCCTTGACTTATATGGGCTTAATGCGGGTTGCCTACACGCGCCTGAAACACTGGAACGGCCTCTTAAATACACGGTAAAAGTTCAAGTGTCATGCTTGTACTGTAGGTCAAGGTAAATCGAATTTACGCTATAATAGCACATTTTCACATTTTTCTTCTCAAAAATTTCGTAAAAGCAAAAAATTTTAACTATCCAAAATAGAGACTGATGCCGAGCCATAAGGAGTGTGTACCGGTTTCAAATTTCCACTGTTGCAATGGTAAGAGTCGTAGTTATCAGACGTAGAAATTTATTTGGCTGTTATTTTTGTTAAGAAATTTATGTTCGTACAGTTGGCGACATGTAGAAAATTAAACCTAATTTTTTACATTTTTAAATAATAATATAGCGTTTTTAAATGCACCTGAAAATTATTCACACATTATATTTGTTTCTGCAGTGACAGTTACTAGTCTCTTAAAAAAACTGCAACAATTCTTTCTGCGTAATCAAAGATATGACAGTTGGTTTTCTGTATAACCGAATACAACACAAGCTTTTTATTCTCTACTAATTTAGTCTCTCGCGACAACGTATTATCGCTTTCAGGGCTTCTTATTGGCCAAACCTTTTACACAGTACTAGTACTTAGCAAAAGTGGAGCCGGATCCAACTTTTCTTAATAGGCCTACTAAAACTAGCCTTGTGTATTTGCGTATCGCTATATACGATTGTAGCTAATCAGACTGAATTGTCTATAAGTTAACTCTTGTGTTTAATACTGTCTATATGTATATGTCCATTGTAACTCAGCCTTCAACGTGGCGGGAATGCGTCGATCGAATTCTGTAGCCATTACGGAGAGATCCCAGTTAATTAAAGCAATTTCTACTTACTTGCCTACTTAATATATAGTCTACTTTTTACGTCGTGTATCTTTCAGCCACCTGTAAAAATTAACGAAGGCGTGGACGTAATTAATAACAATCGTCCGTTGGTTAGCAAGAACTGCTGAAGTTTGAAACCAATATTCAGTGACGATAATGCTAGATGTTATCATAAACTCAGTTTTATTTGCCACGTATTCATACATTGCACATCTAACGTGAAGTTAGGCCCCGGAAATGTCTGTTCCTAGTTTTGTGCCGTTACGATAAGTATTCCGGTTTTATTTATCGTCGCGATATACACCCATACACAGACGGGGATTAACTTTTTTTAGTTTATTTCTGAACTGAGCCAACAATCATGAACTTTATGTTTCCCTTTACAGTCAATCACAAAAGCAAAAATACCTTTTCTGGTTTTTTTGTATTAGCTCGATTTTTCGAAACTATGTGTTTTATACGTACTGTTATGAAAATGTAGCCCCAGAGCTAACACATTTAAGCATTTTTAAATAAAACTTCCTCCATGAGCACACAATAGTTTTGTAGGTTATTTACGAACTACAGGCACACACTATTCCATGCATGCTTGAATGTACGTTTGATATTTTTAATGATGACCATACTTGTTTTGAAGTTTATTTATTGGCATTGAAACTTGATTGGAATGCATGTTGTAAAAAAGTGTTGCCAAACAATATCTTTCCATGGTTTATTGGTGTTCCTACTGCGTTATAGTCCGCGCGCCAGCTCTGAGTCCCTGGCTAAACCTAAACGCCACGTACGTTACAGTAACACAGTAGAAAACACATCCTAACCTACGAAGTTACTACTACTAGTATGTGCGTCGACATGCCATCAGACTCGTATTATTTAAATCTTAACGGACGATAAACCCATACCCGCCAGGGACTCAGAGCTGGCGCGCGGAAAGTACTTTCTCCTCCAGAACATTTTATCAGTGTAGTTCAAATTGTAAGAAATAAAACCAACATAACAAGTAAAGAGATTGAAAGCCTACGCTATCTGTAATGAGCGATTATGAATAATTATTTGGACGTCTGGGTAAATATGTTTTGCCAGAAGGTTACTAAAACATGTTCTCATGACAACCAGGCTGTCAGAATATCCTGTTTGGAAAACTTTCTCAGCCGTGGTGAAAGCTAAATGCAGAACAGGCAGAAATGTTATAACGTATGGGCAGTTGCAGCTCCAGTATGGCGAGTGTTGGGTTGCCTATGCTGCCCCACCATGTCGCCGCTTGACCCTGGATGAACGCTACTTTCACCTGGCTCAGCCTTACTTGACTTCTTGTCGCCCCTGGTGGCGTGGCCGACA